>VUYV01000201.1:687454-734218 GCA_008711295.1 Anarhynchus alexandrinus | reverse complement strand
TAAGTTATTTCTAAGTTGAATATACTTATTTTTCAAATGTGTGCTGAGAGGGCTCTGTGGAATTCAAAAGCCTATGCAACAAATACCTACTTTGTGTTATACGTGTGATTTTTCAATTGCACATGAAACTTTACCTTTAAATATGCTTACACACCCAAATTATTAATACTTATCGCCTGGCCCTTTACAGGTGACAAAGAAATACCCAGTGTTTGGACATTAGATTCATTGTTTGTGGTGTATTTTCATGCTTAGCTCATGTTAAAGAACTAATCTTGATAAAAATTCTTGCATGTATGTGTTGTATTTCTCATCTAGAGGATGGTTCATGAAACCAGTGGGATCCCATTGTGTCTGTTCATAGAATGTTTATTTAGGCCCTGAATCCCAAAGCAGTTTCTTCCTCCTCTTAAACTTTTCCCCTCTTTAGGCACCATTATTTTAATAGAGCTGCTGTTATCAATTTCAAATGCAAATATTTAATATATTCTTTTTAATTTTGTCTGGCCCAAAGCGAGGAAATCTATCTAGAAATTGAATAACTTAATATCCCAGCAAACTTCTGCGTTTGGCTTTCTTCAAGGCACAGGGGTACGGAGTCTGACACTGCAAAGCACACGTACAGACATTAACACCTGCCCTCTACTTTATAAATATATATGATAGCACATATGGTATGCCAACACCATCCTGGCCTGTCTCAGGAATAGTGTGGTGAGCAGCACTGGGGAAGTGATCGTCCCCCTGTACTCGGCACTGGTGAGGCCCCACCTCGAGTACTGTGTTCAGTTTTGGGCCCCTCACTAAAAGAAAGACATTGAGGTGTTGGAGCGTGTCCAGAGAAGGGCTACAAAGCTGGTGAGGGGTCTGGAGGACAAATCTTATGAGGAACGACTGAGGGCACTGGGGTTGTTCAGCCTGGAGGAGACGAGGCTGAGGGGAGACCTTATCACCCTCTACAGCTACCTGAAAGGAGGGTGTAGAGAGGTGGGGGCTGACCTCTTCTCCCTGGTGACAAGTGATAGGGACGAGAGGAAACGGGTTCAAGTTATGCCAGGGGGGGTTCAGATTGGACATTCGGAAACATTTTTTCACTGAAAGGGTTATTAAACATTGGAACAGACTGCCCAGGGAGGTGGTGGATTCGCCATCCCTGGAGGTGTTTAAGAAAAGGGTAGATGTGGTACTTGGGGACGTGGTTTAGAAGTGGTTTTGTCAGGGTAGGGTAATGGCTGGACTTGATGATCTGAAAGGTCCCTTCCAACCTCAGCAATTCTATGATTCTGTATCGACCATCGGGGAGGGGAGTGGGGAAGAGGAGTGTCAGAAAAAATTCCACGGGGTACGAAGAGTGGTGTCAACTTCAGAAGCAGTACTGTGGAGTATGTTTCCTCTGCACTTGATTTTTTGCTCATGTAGCTTAATAGGTGGTTATAGGAGCGCAGNTTTTTCTTGCAACAATAATTGTATTTTAGTGTTTTTTTTCATTTCCCCTTGAAACCCCTGGGCCTGTGAAAATCCAAAATTTTTCCGGTTTTTTGTGGACCCCGCCCTTTTTTTTTTTTTTTTTTTTCAGTTTTAGGATTCCATTTTTTCTTTTTTTTTTTGAGGTATTTGACAGAGGATATAATTTCTTATTACAGAAGCAAAGCGCTGCAGAGTTTCGCTTATATGTGTGACCTGAATGCCATCCTTCCTTTACACACTGTTCCTGCTAGGAGGCATAGTGTCAGCTGGATTTTCATCTGCGGTACTTCTGCCTCAAAAATTAAACAAGAGAGGAATTTTATAGTTCCAATTAGCCCAAAGTCTGTGAAAGTCTCTTTGCTTGGTAGGCAGTTTGGTTTCCATGCTTTTTTGGCCAGTACAGATTTGAAGAATGATAAATAATAGTTGTTATTATACTTGCATGTCTGCACAATTTGTGGAACACACGCAACCAGACATTTACTACTAATTTTTTTTGTGTTTTGGCTTTCATTGTGAGCGTTGTTAAGGGTAACCTACATCATCTAACAGCGTGTATAGAAAAGCTAATTTGTATAAGTTAACTTGGAAAGCAGTCTAATACTTTTGAATGTTCCCATTTCCAGAATGGAGGGAAAAATGTGTAAGTTATTTCTAAGTTGAATATACTTATTTTTCAAATGTGTGCTGAGAGGGCTCTGTGGAATTCAAAAGCCTATGCAACAAATACCTACTTTGTGTTATACGTGTGATTTTTCAATTGCACATGAAACTTTACCTTTAAATATGCTTACACACCCAAATTATTAATACTTATCACCTGGCCCTTTACAGGTGACAAAGAAATATACAGTGTTTGGACATTAGATTCATCGTTTGTGATGTGTTTTCATGCTTAGTTCATGTTAAAGAACTAATCTTGATAAAAATTCTTGCATGTATGTGTTGTATTTCTCATCTAGAGGATGGTTCATGAAACCAGTGGGATCCCATTGTGTCTGTTCATAGAATGTTTATTTAGGCCCTGAATCCCAAAGCAGTTTCTTCCTCCTCTTAAACTTTTCCCCTCTTTAGGCACCATTATTTTAATAGAGCTGCTGTTATCAATTTCAAATGCAAATATTTAATATATTCTTTTTAATTTTGTCTGGCCCAAAGCGAGGAAATCTATCTAGAAATTGAATAACTTAATATCCCAGCAAACTTCTGCGTTTGGCTTTCTTCAAGGCACAGGGGTACGGAGTCTGACACTGCAAAGCACACGTACAGACATTAACACCTGCCCTCTACTTTATAAATATATATGATAGCACATATGGTATGCCAACACCATCCTGGCCTGTCTCAGGAATAGTGTGGTGAGCAGCACTGGGGAAGTGATCGTCCCCCTGTACTCGGCACTGGTGAGGCCCCACCTCGAGTACTGTGTTCAGTTTTGGGCCCCTCACTACAAGAAGGACATTGAGGTGCTGGAGCGTGTCCAGAGAAGGGCTACAAAGCTGGTGAGGGGTCTGGAGGACAAATCTTATGAGGAACGACTGAGGGCACTGGGGTTGTTTAGCCTGGAGAAGAGGAGGCTGAGGGGAGATCTTATCACCCTCTACAACTACCTGAAAGGAGGGTGTAGAGAGGTGGGGGCTGACCTCTTCTCCCTGGTGACAAGTGATAGGGACGAGAGGAAACGGGTTCAAGTTATGCCAGGGGGGGTTCAGATTGGACATTCGGAAACATTTTTTCACTGAAAGGGTTATTAAACATTGGAACAGACTGCCCAGGGAGGTGGTGGATTCGCCATCCCTGGAGGTGTTTAAGAAAAGGGTAGATGTGGTACTTGGGGACGTGGTTTAGAAGTGGTTTTGTCAGGGTAGGGTAATGGCTGGACTTGATGATCTGAAAGGTCCCTTCCAACCTCAGCAATTCTATGATTCTGTATCGACCATCGGGGAGGGGAGTGGGGAAGAGGAGTGTCAGAAAAAATTCCACGGGGTACGAAGAGTGGTGTCAACTTCAGAAGCAGTACTGTGGAATATGTTTCCTCTGCACTTGATTTTTTGCTCATGTAGCTTAATAGGTGGTTATAGGAGCGCAGGTTTATCTCAGTGCCTTTGCAGAGGCAAGTGCAACATTTATATGTGGCAGTAGCAATTTTTCTTTGCTCTATCTCTTCCTTTCCCACATTTTGGAACTGGGGCAGGAAATACAAGCTCTGGCAGAAGTGGCTTTAGGTTAATTCCAGTTCCAAACTGTCTGTGAGCCCTTTATTGCCTCTGTTTCCTCATCTTGTTTCCACTTCTACATTAAGACAACCCTCCACGCAATCTGGCCGTGGCTGGTAAGCGTGCCTTCCTACCATCCTGCCATCTGGAGCAGCTCTTCTCTCTCTTATTTAATCGCTGTATAAGCTCAGACTTTAACTGAACACATTTATTTCTTGACTATACAACATGCAACTGTTTTAGTGAGCAGCCGTATATGAACTGATGCTGTTCCCTGCAAAATAGAGCTCTCCTGCATTGTATCCCATTATGCCTTCCCATAAAGATGGGATTTTTGTCCTGCTGCCTTGATTTGCCAAAGTGTTAAGTGTGGAAAAGCCTATGGAAGCACCGTTGAGGAGCTAATATCTAAGAAAGCCTCAAAAGCTTTCAACTTTGTTCTTTATTGATTTATAAAGGGAATAGTAAGCTTCTCCCTCTCTCTTTTGTTAACCTGATAGTGCAGATATTCTCAAGAAGGTGACAAGCACTGCTGTATCTTTTGCTCTGTCAACTGCTCTTGAAGGCTTTGACATAAACCCATGGCTTCTCATCAGCCCGGGTGACACAGATTACGTGTTCTCTTTCATGTTTTCTCCCTTTGCAGTTTTTAACATAGCCATGTGCAAAGGGCGTGCACCTCGGCACATAGCTGTCTGAAGACCATGCCAGAGACCATCTGGCAAATATCCTGGCCTCCTCAAGGCAGCCTCCTTCTTGCTTAAGAAAGAGAAAGAAAGACTTGGGAATCCAGAGCAGAGTGGCAACAGATCTGTCCATGCCCTTGTAAAGACCAGGCAGAAGGACAGTCATATAGAGGGGGAATAAATAACATAGGGACATCTTTGTTTTAGGTGGGTTTTTTTAGCTTCCCTATCTTCCCCAGTCTCTGAAGAGAGCACATCAGAATGGGACCATCATTGGCAAGTTTACCCTGGAGGTGTTCAAGGCCAGGCTGGAGGTGGCCTTGGGCAGCCTGGTCTGGTGGGAGGTGTCCCTGCCTATGGCAGGGGGGTTGGAACTCGATGATCTTCAAGGTCCTTTCCAACCTAAACCATTATTCTATGATTCTATGAAGTTCTGCTTAAGTTCATGAAGGTGCTGTTATTGAAGGCATATCCAATTCCTAATGACCTGGAAAAAAACAGCTTTGATAATATTAGTTACCCTTTCTGAAGCCGCAATGCCCAATGTGGTTTTTTCCCTGCTCAGAAGGGAGCAGCTGGAGAAATGCTGTTAATGTAGGCATCGTTTCTTTCTTTCTGAATATGTCCACAGAAATGTTATACCACAAAAGATGCAAATAGCTGTATTAGGCGTCACTTGTGAACTTAAAAGCAGCAGAATCGTAATGTTAGTAGAAAGAAAGGAAGTGACTATACTAGAGTCTGTTATTCTGAATTGTCTAGAAAATTCTCCTGTTTCCATCTAAATTCTTTAATGAAGACATAAAAATTATTTATGTGGTCTTTTTGAGTATATATATATATATATGAATTCAGTATAATACATGGTTTATATATGAGTATAATTTAAAAGCAGTAATACAAAGAGAAACGCTTGTTAGGAATGATGCGGTGCCTCTTGGCTCCATGAGAAGAACCACCCCGTTCCCTCGGGACGTTCCCTTGTTCTCCCCCAGCAGAACCTTCTCCATCGCAGCAGGAGGAGGTTGCTGGCACCAGGGTGAGGACGATGAGGGTGAAATCGTGTGTGGGCGAGATCTGCCCTCTCGTGGAGAGAGAAAATATCTTTCCCTCGGTCTGTGCAGCGTCTGGCAGCGTGGGCTGTCTCAATCCTAAGGAGGTGATACGATAGTTCATATTGATTTTGGAAAGCAGACGACTATTCAGTGACAGATTTCCCTCTGCTCCCTTTGAAAGGTGAGAAGCGTGTAACACGTGGAAAACTTCTTTTTTCTCAAAATATCTAATTACATCTGTGTTCAACACAGGGAATTCCCATATATTTTTCTTTTCAGTTTTCTGATTTTGGTGATTTGTATGTCGGCTACAGATGTCACTGCATAAGGATATTTACCTTCATCGTAGGCGAAATAAACTGCATCATAGGCTAATAAGAAAACCCACAACATTTAGCATAATTAATTAAGTTTTGCCTGGCTAACAGCTTTGGAGAAAGCAGTTCTGAAATGTTTCTTAATAAACTACTAGTCCAACTAACTGTTTCTTATGAAAAGATTTTATTTTTAAAACTTTAAATGGATAATATTGCATATACATCTTGTGTAGTACTAACGTCTGTTATATCTTCACAGTTTTATTTTTAATTATCCATTGGGACGGGGGATGGAAATGATGTCTGGAAGTGCCATTTGTCCATTTTTTTATGGTTCTGTGAGAATTTAGGGGAAAATCTAGACCAGGAGAGTGAACGTAGGTTACCACTTACTAAGATGAAATTCTGCACCTCTCTTTGGTTCTTTGTTTATGAAAGATACCCTCATTTCATGTGTGTAAGTTTTGCTACTAAATAGAGATTATCTGAAGAAATACAATCACGCTGCAGAACCTACACTTTGTATTTTAGATCTTTTACCTGGCATCTTTATTCATGCCCATGGCATCTTTGTTCATTGGATGCTCATTCATCTATTGCTTTTACAGCTGTATGTAATGAGTAAATCAAGATTTTAAAAAGCATATGAACACTCTTCTAATGCATGGTATTATATTATAGATTACAAGTACGTGTTCGTGGTATTATATCACACTAATAGGAGGTCAAGGGGAGTAACAGCTGTGATAAAGAAGGTTAAATATTTAACTGATTTAACCAAAATTAATCCATGGTAGGGGTGGGGGATGAATGTTCTTATGTACTGTTAACATACCATGACATATCTTCTCTGTATGACTGTTCTTTGAGAAACAATATTTTTAATATGAAAGCATATTTGAAACTGCTTTTTTTAAATGTGTAATATAGACTTTCATCAGAATGAAATTTCAAGAGCATTGAACAAAGGTGACAAATAGAGGCAAGATTTTGTTTAAAACAAATAAAAAAAAAACCTCCCAGTCTACACTGTTTTCAGTACCAGACAAATATTATAAAATAACAAGCCAACAGGAAAAAGTGTGCAGTCACCACTGCATACAAAGCGTCTCTGACATTACTCTGGACAACAGCATGGGCTAGAATTTCTATCCTCACCTTTTCACAAATGGGTGAAAGAGAGATTGTGCTACAGTTTCATGAAGCCAAACCATTTACTGAAACATCCGAAGCGCTAATTTGCGCTAATTATCTAGGCAATTCAGTGGATGTTAACTGTGTGGTCTTTGGTTTGCTGGAGGGGGAGGTAGGCTGCGTGATGCCGCAGGTGGGATGCTCTGACTTGCAGTGATGAGCAGCACGTAGCGAAACACTGAAGGGATGTGGAAAATGCAAAAGTCTGGTCACTCAATTATTCGCCGTAATTTCCAAGAAGGGGGTAAACATTATGAAAGATGCATGTTTTCGTAGAAATAGATGTACTATTTTTAGTTGTACTTTCAAAAAGGTAAGAACATATTTCGTTTAATATATTAAATTCTGAGCCCTCCCCTAAAGGTAATTGGGCTAGTTATGAAGCACTCCCTGTGCCCCCAAAGAAGGGGGAAACTATTTAGAAAGACTCAAGCAAGTGGCCTGGTTCTTTTTTCGTTGGTCAAACACACTGGCAGTTTTACAATTCTTCTGTGCTAATGCTGGTCTGTCAGGCAGAAAGCAGTGCTTACGGTGCATTTACATGCATTATTTGTACTTACTAAGCATTATGACCAAACTATTCTTTTTTTTTTTCTTGTTGATGTATTGATTGCCTATAAATTTAGACATTGTTTCTGGAGTTGGAAAGCCCCTACCTTAAGAAAGAAAAAGAAAAAAAGAAAGAAAAGGGAAAAAAGTGAAAAGAGAGAGGAAACTGTCTGTTAACAAAAATGTAACCTAGGTCTATTGAAGGGTAATTAAATAAGCTTCTCGGTATCAAATATAATAGTCTTCAAAATGACCAGGCATATGATTCTTCATATTTAATACCAAGTAACCAACATAATCAGGCAAACGTATTTTTTTGCGGCCTTCCAGTACCTAATTGCGACCTTCCAGTCCCTAAAGGGCCTACAGGAGAGCTGGGGAAGGACTTTTGACTGGGGCATGGAGTGATAGGACGAGGGGGAATGGCTTCAAACTGGAAGAGGGCAGGTTTAGATTGAACATTAGGAAGAAGTTTTTCACTGTGAGGGTGGTGAGGCACTGTCCCAGGTTGCCCAGAGAGGTTGTTGAGGCCCCATCCCTGGAGGTGTTCAAGGCCAGGCTGGACGTGGCCTTGGGCAGCCTGGTCTGGTGGGAGGTGTCCCTGCCTATGGCAGGGGGGTTGGAACTCGATGGTCTTCAAGGTCCCTTCCAACCTAAACCATTCTATGATTTTAGCATTACAGCGAGTTTATTTCCACTGCTACACTATACCAATTTATGCTGTTACTTACTATGAGTAGGTACTACTTTGACCTGATACACTATACCTAAAAAGTAATTTCAACTACTGTTAAGACTGATGATTGTATGCCGCACTAAATAATGAGAAAAGTGCTATTTTAAGTGGATTAACTCCTTATTTCTTACCTCATACAAATGACTCGGTGGCCATTAGTAGGTCTCATATCTCTCCTGTGCTTCTACTTTCTTTGTCTGCATAATCAGACTATAATACCTGCCTACGGCTTGGGAATATGGTAAAAATTAAGTATCTTAATGCTTCCACAGTGTTTTGACATTGTACAGCATTAAAGTTAAAATACACTGTCATTCTAAATACTGTTATACACTTATCACCACTTAGATGAAAGGTGGCTTTGANTCTTCCGATCTTATCTTAATGCTTCCACAGTGTTGACATTGTACAGCATTAAAGTTAAAATACACTGTCATTCTAAATACTGTTATACACTTATCACCACTTAGATGAAAGGTGGCTTTGAGGCAAGGATGTGAGGAAGCTAGGAGATACGTTGACACCGGTTCATTCCTTTTTACAATCAGAGGGTGGTTATTCACATTGTTCCTGGTGGGCTCGGTCACCAGCCTGGCCGTGGTTTATTGCAGGGGCTTCTCTCAGAGCATTGTGCTTCCAGGATTTTGTCTGGAATTTCACCTGGGGAGCAGATGTCCTTAAAATCAATGTCTTAACATGTATCTGTCTGCAGAGGTTATTTCAGTTAGCAAGCATTGCCCGCAGTCTAGAGTTGCTTAATTGTTAATTTTTAGTGGGATGTGTTTCATAGCTCCTTTTATTTCCTCTTGGCGTGATTTAGGTTACCACGGCCTTTACTGTGAAGAGGAATACAACGAATGCCTTTCGGCACCCTGCCAGAACGGAGCCACCTGCAGAGACCTCGTCAACAGCTACGAGTGCGTGTGCCTGCCTGAATATGAAGGTAGGATGGGGTTTGCTTTTTGAATTGTTCTACGTAGTCGTCGTGGTAGGTTCTGTTACAGAGATATACAGTACCCTCCACTCAGCAGAAATAAATCCCACATCTAAAATTAGCGGAAACAAACTTCATTGTAGATCCCGATCCCATAATCTTTATTCAAATGAGTAGTTCAGATTTAGCTGGTCTGTGAGGAACGCATGTCCTTGTCTGGGGACAAATGGCTTCTCTCTGTCCTTCTTAGGTGTACTTTTTTCCTACTGTTTTTAAGATATGTTAGAAAGTGATGAGTTTTTAAAAGAAAGCATAGCTCTTAAATAAAATTTTTCATCAGTTATTGTTAGGAGCCATTGCATGGAGGCCCTACCAAATAATTTTTTAATTTATTTCCTCCAGTGAATTGAGTTAAAAACATAGTAATAAAAGATTAGTATTTGAAACAGATTAGCACAAAGGAGTGAAAATGGAAGTTTTGTGTTTATTGTTCTTTTAGAAGACCGTAAACCCCAGATACAGTAGTGGGTCTGTGACTGCTTTCCCATGTTAACTGCAGCTTTTCCTAGATATGTTCGAATGGAATCAGTCCTTGGAATTTCTTAAGTAATTTATAAAATGGAGCAGAAAATGTGTTTAGCTACACAAAATCATTTCCCTTGCAGTGGATTTCAGCTTTACACAGAGTAGCACATATCGGCTGTCTGTGACATGTCCCTCTGTGGAGGGCTAAAATGAGACTTCTTTTTGTGTATTCTGTTTCAAATCATGCTGTGAGAACATTTTGAATGTAATTTTATATGTTATTAGTATTAAAAAATATATATATTTTACATAGAATGACTATGTTTTAAGGAACATTACCCCAGCATTTTCTCATTAAGCATATCAATCCTTATCTGTGTTGATAAGTAACACTCACTTAACATCTGCCTGAGGCTAAATACGTATTTCATGCTGGTGATTGCACTGCTCTTTGACAATAGATACAGAATTAATCATTTTAGAGGCCTAGCGAGGAAATGACCCTCAGCTTTTCATGACAGTTTAAAGAGCATTTAACCATAATGTTATGACTTCATGTTCTGTTCTCGTCCGACCTGAACGTGCAGCTGAAAGCACTGTGTGTGCAGCACATTCTGCTTTAAATGAAAGCAGGGCACCTGGTCCTGTAAGCAGTTTTTGCTGATTCCTGAGCTTTCTTCATTCCAGTACTTAAAGTATTCAGTGCTTAAAGTGTTCTGTATTCAGGTGCTCAGACTAGAGTGCTCTGCCTTTTTGCTACTGACAGACTGACCAAATGACTTCAGCGAGTACGCGTGTGTCTGTATGTATATATATAAAATACGTACATATTTAAAATAAATGTTTTTTATATATTTTTGAAATTATAACTATTAACTTGATTGTTTTTATAGAACTCGTGTAAGCTTGCATTGCTGTACATAACTGCAGTGCTGAACACTAGAGAACTAAGTTGGTTCCTTTTAATTGTTCGCTCATTAAATAAATTTGCTTGTATACATACATCTTATATTATTTGTCCAATTTCTTCCTTTTTGTATGGATTTTTCTTTCTCAAACTCTTTTCTCTAAAGACTATGTTCTCACTAATTTTACCTCTGTCCTGCTCTTCAGTTTGTTGAAATTCTTGTAAAAAGTATAAGAGTGGGAAAACCTAAGTGGTCACTTGGAATCATAGAATCATAGAATTGTCTAGGTTGGAAGAGACCCTTGGGATCATCGAGTCCAACCATCTACCCTACTCTACAAAGTTCTCCCCTACACCATATCCCCCAACACCACATCTAAACGGCTCTTAAACACATCCAGGGATGGTGACTCCACCACCTCCCTGGGCAGCCTATTCCGATGCCCGACCACTCTTTCTGGGAAAAACTCTTTCCTAATGTTCAGTCTAAATCTACCCTGTTGGAGCTTGAAGTCATTCCCTCTTGTGCTGTCATTAATTACCTGTGAGAAGAGACCAGCACCAACCTCTCTACAGTGTCCTTTCAAATAGTTGTAGAGAGATTTGTTAGTTGTAGAGAGACTTTGGATTCATTCCCAAGCAAAAAATGCTAATAACACTTAGATTTAGCCTTAAAACTTACGTTAATGGATAAATTTAACCAGGTATTTTAAATGCAAGCTAATTTCACTGTAGCAGATATGTTATAAATGAAGTCCCATCAATCATTCAGTATTTACATTTGTACATTTATTTTTTTGTGTGTGTTTCAGTGCTGTCCATGCACTCGTTAGGTCATTCATGTATTGATTTTTCTGGTTTTACCGGAAAAGTAGATCCAGAGAAAATGATGCATGCAGCAGTGGCAGCAGAGCCTCTCCTCCCGCCCCCAGGTGGGAATCTGCTGTGCTTTATGTTCTGTATGCCAGATAGGGCTTGCCCTGTCTTCTGCAAGGCAAAGCTGCTGAATGCACACAGCCTACACCTGAGAATCAAAGAGCAAAGGTGGTGGCATGAGGTTGAGCAGCCCAATTATTTACTTTTAGCTATACATTTGAATAAATTAATTTCTCTTTTTATTGCCTTAGTTATACTCCTCAGTTTCCTGCAAAAGTCAGTGAGAGGCATCCGAATGCTTATGTATATTATTAAAGAAGTTATTGCATAAAATTCTTACTGAAGACAATTATCATTTACAATTTATTGAAGAATATCAGATAGCTGATCAGATTATGCTTTATTACACCATTGGTTTTTCAAAGATTACTCCAGCAGTTCTCGTTAGCAGAACTTGCCCTACCTCTCTTATCCCAAAGAGTCGGTGGGTGGGAAGAGCAGAGAGGAGGCATAGGGGTAAAGTTTAGCCACCATAAAATATAGGGCTTTAGTCTTATGACATTAGCCTGATGGGACAGGTTTGGAGGCTGCACGTCCTTGTGCTCATCCAGGTGAAGTCAAGTTGTCGCATGTGCTGATTTCATGCTGTCGGTATAGTCCACAGTAATGGCAATTACTAATTTTACCCTTTCAGGAAGGCACTGTGAATTATACAAAGACCCTTGTGTTAACATCAACTGTCAGAACGGTGGCACTTGTGACAGCGAAGGTCTAAACGCGACATGTATGTGTGCACCTGGATATACAGGCAAGTAATTTGTACATCACACAGAACATCTAGTTGTCAATGTTCACTGCGTCCAAAAGAAGACAAATACCGAGCAAGACTGTGTCTCTTCGAGGAAACAAATTAATTTGGACTTTGCTGAATTGTAATCAGTTTAGGGAGAACAAAAAGTTCTTGTTATTACTTGCAGCTGCTTTGAACTTTAAAAATTTTGCAGCAAAAAAGCCTGTTACTAAAGATAATTCACTAAGCTACCAGCTGTTTAACATGCCTGCTGACCTTACTGCTTCAGACTAGATTGCATTTTCAAAATAACATTTTGGAGACTTCCAGGTAAGCCAATAGACTAATTGGACACTGTTGAAACTGGAAAATGTTTTAACATTGACCTTAGTTACTGCGAGCTGAAGAAACAACTCATCCCGTTAGCTTAATTTGCAATTGCTAAAAGCCCTAAAGTGCTTGCTATGAATCAATGTACACGTTCAGACTCAGGGTAAGCAGTCCATTTAGTCCTTTGGCCTTGTATTTAAACTGGCGTGGTTGGTGTAATCCAAATACCTGCTGTCAAGAGAATTTACAACCTGATGCTCTGTGAGTCACGTAACGTAATATCCAATGTGATAGTAATAGATAATCCCATTCGTAGCTGTTTTGTAGATCAAATCCTGCTTTTTGATTGGTGCTAATTGAAGGGCATTTTTTGGAAAAGAGTTAGCTTTCCCTTGTACAGTGGCTGTTTCTCAGAGGCGCCGATTATCTAAATTACTGCATAAACACTTGAGAATATACATGATAAATTGTTATACCACATTGTCTTGGGATGAAATTTATATTTAGAGAAATGATACATAATCTGGGTGAGGTTAGTCAAGTCACTTAGCCCTCAGACTTTGTTTTCACCTGGTTGATGAGGATAATATTTCCTTCCTGGAGGCTATGTGAGACTTATTTCTTGAAACCGTTACAGAATACTTTTGATGTTCTGAGAATAAAGGTGCTATTGAGCTATAAGGTGTTTTGCAGCAAATTAAATGACTGATGGTGTACCTGCCACATGAGGTACCTGCTATATAGAAGTTTGGGTTTTGTTGTTGTTTTTTTTTTTTTCCAATATAAGGTGAAGAATGTGAAATTGATGTAAACGACTGTGACAGTAACCCATGTCACCACGCTGGAACCTGCATAGATCAGCCTGGTGGTTACACCTGCCATTGTCCACACGGATGGGTTGGTGCAAACTGTGAAATACGTAAGTTTTGTAGCTTTCTAAAAATGTCTAAAAATGATACATTATAATAAAGACATTTATGTTGGTCTTATTCTGGTAAATGCATTTTATTTTAGGCCATAAGATTTCAAAAGTGGCTATGAAAGTTAGAAAATTCTGTTTCTGGGCACCCTACTTTGAGATGTGTTGGGCTAGAGATGCTGTCTCACAGCAGTTTGCCTTTTAATTGCACTTATGCTTCAGAGCTTACTTTCATACTTACCTTGGGTACTTCCATAGTGCTATAAGCATGATCCTAAAATACTTGTATTGACTTCTGAGGACCTGCAGTTCTAGTGATGTTTCAGCAAAAACAATTTTGAACGAGCTTACCTAAGGAAACAAGACCTGTGGGATTGTGCCGTGACTTGCGTATCCATGCATTTACCAACTTTTTCAGGAATAACATTTCCAACCATAGGCCAGCTTCCATCAAATTTCTTAGAAAGGTAAAGGTGTCCAAAACAAAATATCTCTTAAGTATTTAGTAAGATTTAGAGAGGTTCCATCGGTGGGTCTAGTGAAAGAACAGCTCACAGAATCACAGAATTTTCAGAGTTGGAAGGGACCTCTAGAGATCATCCAGCCCCACTCCCCTGCCAAAGCAGGACTGCCCAGAGCACATCACTCAGGACTGCATCCAGGCGGGTTTTGAAAATCCCCAGAGAAGGGGACTCCACAACCTCCCTGGGCAGCCTGTGCCACTGCTCTGTCATCCTAACTGTAAAGAAGTTTTTCCGTGTGTTGGAACAGAACTTCCTATGTTCCAACTTGTGCTCATTGCCCCTCGTCCTGTCACTGGGAACCACCGAGAAGAGTCTGGCTCCATCCTCCTTCAACCCACCCTTTAGATACTTGTACGCAGTAATAAGGTCTCCCCTCAGCCTTCTCTTCTCCAGGCTAAAGAGTCCCAGCGCTCTCAGCCTTTCCTCATAAGGGAGATGCTCCAATCCCTCAATCATCTTGGTTGCCCTTCGCTGGACTCTCTCCAGCAGTTCCCTGTCCCTCTTGAACTGGGGAGCCCAGAACTGGACACAGTATTCCAGTTGTGGCCTCACCAGTGCCGAGTAGAGGGGGAGAACGACCTCCCTCGACCTACTGGCCACACTCTTCCCTATGCAGCCCAGGATTCCATTGGCCTTTTTGGCGACAAGGGCACATTGCGGGCTCATTGACAATTTACTATCTACCAGGACCCCCAAATCCTCCTCAGAGCTACTTCCCAGCAGGTCCACCCCTAACCTATACTGGTGCTCAGCATTCTTCCTCCCCAGGTGCAGGACCCTGCACTTGCTTATGTTGAACCTCATTAGGTTCCTCTCTGCCCAGCTCTCCAGCCTGTCCAGGTCACGCTGGATGGCAGCACGGCCCTCTGGAGAGTCAGCCACCCCTCCCAGTTTGGTATCATCAGCGAACTTGCTGAGGACACACTCTGTCCCCGGTATTATCTCACTCGTTAGTACTGAGAAAAGCTTCAGTATAAGTGCACCTTTGTGGAGCAGTAGAGAGTCCGTGAGAGGAAGAGAGTATGAAGCCCAACTGTGGAAGAGCTAAAACGGAAATTAGGCTTCATTAGTTCTGCTGCTCACAGAGGTGCTTCGTATTTCGCTAATGTCTTGTTCTTGGGCTACAGGTGTTGTCTTTACTAGGGAATTCAGCTGTGTATTTAACCGCTTGAATGCTCAGGTACTGTGGTCATAGATCCCTTCAAGTCATTATACAGATACACGTTTGTGTGAGGGGATTTACACCACTTAGCACAGCTAATGTTGCAGGCATAGGTGATAGATTAAAAGAAACCCAAAAAACAGAAGAAAGGACTCAAAAATCTCCTGTTGTACATTCACGAGAAAATACCTACACAAAGGCTGGAATAAAAAAAATGTTTTCTATATCTCATTTACACAAGGAGCATACGAAACTTCTCTTTTTTATTCTCTTTTTACTTAAATTAAATGTTGACGGCTTTTTAAGTTGATTTCTACTCTTGACATTAGTCTTTACTTTAACAGAGAAGACAACTCTCTTCACACCTGGACTGACACACAAGTTTTATCTTGACAGGTTTATGACCTCCTCTCCCTGGGTTTGTTGGTCGCGAATTCAGTTTCAGTGCTTCCCGCTGAAAGCAGAGACTGCAGAAGAGCATTGCTAGCTAGTCCAGAGATGGTGACAGCACTGCCTTTTTGTTGTCTCTGTGAATGGCACGCGCACTTCCCTGGGTGGTACAGAACCCCTGTGGCGGTGGGAGCGCGACGTTGCGTGCTCTCCGTATGCCATACTCCTCATGCTCAAAGATGCTCAGATGAGCTTTTACTGACAAGGTGGTTGTTAGTGACACCTGAAACATGCACATCCAAGCTGATCAGCAGGGCGGTGTAATTCCGCCTGCCTTAGCTAATAAGTAGTGGGCTGAGATGAGTTTAGCTCTTGGAGAAAGCGATAATCATCCTGGAGCGCCTCCATGCAGTAACAATTGCGTTTCTGTTATGTTAATGGAGTGGATAGATGCCAAAGGGAAACAGAGGGGCTTGCACGCTTTCCGAGCCTTGCAGATGTGCTGGATGAAATCTGTGATGCTTGTTCTGGAGTCCTCCTTTGGCTGCCGTGCTCCAGTCACTGGGATTTTGGCTGGTTGCACCTCAGATACATAGCGAGGTGCATATAAACACATGGGAAAATGGGAGGAGCACAACAGAGGGTGGAAGGAGCCTTTTCTACTGTCCAGCTACTCAATTATTCCTGCTTCCCCCTGTGAGGGCCACATGCCCCCGAGCACTATATGCTACAGGTAGGCTTCAGCTTCCATCTGGGGTTGGTCAATATTAACTCTTTTCTGACCTGGTTTGTAAGCGTAGAGGAGAGAGTGGATAAAATGCTGCTTCAACTTTGTTCTCTTGAGCCAAGGGGATTGTCTCTGCTTAGTGCGTATTTCTCTACACGCAGCATCTGTTTATGGTCGAACTGCAGCGGCCCTGCCCGCTGCTCAAGAACTTGGGTTTTCTGCTCGTATTCCACATTCGCAAACGGTGTAAGTTAAAATGATGGGAAGAAGCAACAGCACTTTGTTTGCTGCTGGTTTAAGCCTTTTACTGGCTGGTTTGTTCTTTTGTCTTGTGACTGCTACGACAGGAGGCAGGGAATTATCTGAGTGTTAACTGGAATTGATAACACTGCAAGGCTGATTCTCAACTAGAAATATTAGACCTTTTCCTTCCTTCTCAATATTCGGAGAATAAATCACGTAGTATTGTTCATGGCAATTGTTCTCAATTGAACAGGTTGAAATTACTGTATCCAACAAATCAGGATAGCTAATAGAGTGTATATATATATGTAATAATAATATAGGAGATAGATAGAAAAAAATGCAATCTAGACAATCAGGATAGCTAATAGAGTGTATATATATGTAATAATAATATATGAATATAAAAAAATGCAATCTAGACAATCAGGATAGCTAATAGAGTATATATATGTAATAATAATAATATAGGAGATATAAAAAAATGCAATCTAGACAATTCTGGTTTGGTCTTGAAGGAATGAAAACAGGAGAAAAGATCTTTTCATAGTCACATAAAGATACAGTTTGAAGAACAGTTTAAAATTTGAGGGTTACCAATAGTTTCTTCAATGAGCTTAACATCACCAAATGTCTGGTGTTCCCTCGCTGTTTAAAGTCACTTTGACACAGCATCAAAGTAAAATGATGCGTTGTTGTGGGACACAATGATATTTCACAGTAGTCAGCTATAAGCATGGACGTGCAGCCTCTCTAACCGATGCAGTGGCTTACAGCCAAAGCTGTGGAAGCTTTCCTAAAGCGCTTGGATTTGAACAGGTATATAAAAGATTATGCAAATGGAGAGGGATTGAATTTTGAAGAAATCACTTTGCCGAAAGGATTTAGTCATTTGACTAAATGGATCACGTTTTATCTTTTGTGATTTTCCGTCACCAGCCATGAAGGGGGCCCTTGGTACTTCGTCTTTTTTGTAGAACAGCTCTCTATTTACTATTAATAGTTCCCCATTTTTTCACCAGCTGTTTCATCTGCTTGAAGTGACTAACTTAACAGGATTTCAGGGTTATCGTCTTGTCAAACTGTACTCTTTAATTTTCAAGTCCTATATACACAACAAACTAGACATGAGATAGATGTATGTTGCCTGGATGAACTGTGGTATTTATTATATCATTTAATGGTCCTTACCAGTGTTAGCAATTCCAATTAAATAGGATTAAATCGGTCTTAATTATAAAGAGGATATTTTTCCTTTCAAATTTAAATGTATTTGCATAAAAAGTTAATGGAGCATTCACTGTAAAAATGCTTACAAAATGTCTCATATGAATTCTCTGATGCCTGATGGTTATTTGTTAATATCATTACCTCTACCACTTTTGTAATTATTAGTGTAGTTACCAAGGTAAGCCAAACCATGTGGTTACTTGAAAACTAACGTTATGAAGTATTTGTAGTACAGACCGTGCAGTGCACATTGAAATCTAATTTTTAATTAATTTTATGAACATCACTATGACAACAGAATACCGTGATTTTGAGCTCTTTCTAATCTTTGGAATATAAGCTGTTAATCTTTGTATTTTTATCTGGTGGGGAAGAAAGGAGGAAATTTCTCTCATCCTTATCATCCAGAGATGGAAGACACGGGCTCTAAATCAGAGCTGTCTTGCCATATATCTGCGCACATTATATCTGAATTTGGCCTATTCTGACAGCCTGACAGAAACCACCGAGTGTGACGAATGTGCTGCAGAACAGAAATAGAAACCCATCCCAAACTTCACAGAGCACAGCTCCCTCATATCCCGACCGGGCAAATTGCAGTAACAGCATTTTAGACACATTAAATCACCGAACGACTCAGGCTGATCAGAACTCCACTGATCTCCGAAGCAGATAACACAAACAAGCAGTCCTGTAAACTCAGCTCCCCTTTGCAGACAAAAAGTCTAAGCAAGCCCAAGAGCAGAGACGCTCCAGGACAACCTTTCCTGCTGTAAACAAAGAGCAACCATTCCTTCAAACTCTGCCCAGATGAATCCCACACGTTACAGCTTCAGGTTTCTCTCTACCTTCCTCTAAAATGCTTCCCCCCCCCTTATAAATTCCCCTGTATTTCTGCCACCGATGGACATTATATCCACAGATGACACTAAATATGTGATTTCAGCTTAGGTGCTTGAATCCGTTACCTGTCATCATCAGCATTCTTGAGAGGTGGCTTCTAAGAATATCTTAAATTCCCAAAGCATGTGCTTGATAGCCCCGTTCCCAGACGGTTTGTGATTAAGTAAAGGGAGTTTCTAAAACAGTGCAAAGCAGAAGTCCATTTGAAAAAGGAACAGTCACTTGCTAGAAGTAACTTTTGCAGGATCAGATTTCTGTAGCCAGAATGATTCAAATCTGTTCTTGATTTGAAATAGTTTATGAGACCATAGGCTTAAAAGACTGCCAAAAATGAACCCTAGAGGGAAGTACAGGTTAATTAGAAATACTCTGAGACATAGAATCATAGAATGGTTTAGGTTGGAAAGGACCTTGAAGATCATCGAGTTCCAACCCCCCTGCCATAGGCAGGGACACCTCCCACCAGACCAGGCTGCCCAAGGCCACCTCCAGCCTGGCCTTGAACACCTCCAGGGATGGGGCCTCAACAACCTCTCTGGGCAACCTGTGCCAGTGCCTCACCACCCTCACAGTGAAAAACTTCTTCCTCATGTTCAATCTAAACCTGCCCTCTTCCAGTTTGAAGCCATTCCCCTCGTCCTATCACTCCATGCCCCAGTAAAAAGTCCTTCCCCAGCTCTCCTGTAGGCCCCCTTTAGGGACTGGAAGGCCGCAATAAGATCTGCCCGGAGCCTTCTCTTCTCCAGGCTGAACAGCCCCAACTCTTTCAGCCTCTCCTCATAGGAGAGGTGCTCCAGCCCTCGGATCATCCTCGTGGCTCTCCTCTGGACACGCTCCAGCAGGTCCATGTCCTTCTTATGGTGGGGACTCCAGAGCTGGATGAAAAACAGCTAGAGAAAAACAGATCTGAGGACATAGGCAATTGATAGACAGTCTGCTTGGCATTGACAGACAATAGTTTGGGCATCAAGAATATTTATAAAGAAGGTCTGGAATACATAAATAAAAGAAACCTCTTCCAGATTGGCTTGGCTTTAAGGTCCGCTTCGAGACCTCTCAGGGAAATTATGCCTGAGAGAAGACAAGTGGTCTCAGTACTGTAGCACCTTATGAGATACTGGTTTTGTCCTTGACAAGCTGGTTTTGAAGCCTCCGCAGTCTGGTGGAGATAGGCGTAATGAAAGCCCGTGTTTCAAATTAAAAACCAAGCATGTTTAATACATATTAAATCACACATTTTAGTAGAAGGGTTCGCTATTAGAACAAAATGCTCAGAGAACTGGTGGAGTACTGGAAGCTTTTACATAAAACCCGCCTGCCTTTAGAGAACGTACAGTATAACATATTGCAAGAATAACTAGATGACCTTCTATGACTTGGGTTCTGCAGGAGATCAAACTAGGTAAGCGTTCCTATATGCCCTTAAAAATCTACAAAAAAAGATGGGTGAAGGATCAAGATAGTGCCATTCAAATTTGTTTGGTGACATATCCATAAGGGAACCTGGGAAGGTTCAGATTACACATCCCCCTAGCTTCAAAAGTCTCCGCAGAAATATTGAAAGTGAATACCATAAAATAATTCTATTCAGCAGGACGGATGTGAAATGCTAATTGATGATAACCTTTTCTTTCTCATCGGCAGATCTGCAGTGGAAGTCTGGGCATATGGCGGAGAGTCTAACAAATATGCCTCGTCACTCCCTCTACATCATAATTGGGGCTCTCTGCGTGGCCTTTGTCCTGATGCTGATCATTCTGATTGTGGGAATATGCCGCATCAGCCGCATTGAATATCAAGGCTCTTCCAGGCCCGCCTATGAAGAATTTTACAACTGCAGAAGCATTGACAGTGAATTCAGTAATGCAATTGCTTCCATCCGACATGCCAGGTTTGTTCTGGGGATGGCAATTTAAAAGAAATCCGTTACAATACCTAATTTCAGTCCGTGCATAGTGCTTCTGACTGCTGCTGGCAGAGAACGGGCTGCGGTGCGGTGCTGTGAAAAGACAGGATCGCCGGCATCGCTCGTTGTTCTTTTCTGATCCCTCTTCTGTTCTCCTCTGACGTGTGATAATCCAGCACAACTCCTTGAAAACAGAGAGAGTTATTCTGAATTTATTTGGTGTAACTGGTGAAGAGGGACAGGTGCAGAGTTCTTACACTGTAAGATCTTCTGTTGCGATGTATGTATTCTTTAACTGGTACATACAAGTAATTTGATTAGATAGTAAAGGCACATTGATTTTTGTGACTAATTTACCAGATTATTTAGTGACACTCTCTTCAAATCACTCATTTTTGTGCTCCCGTTTGCCTCAGAATTAGGATCTTTCTTGCTTGCTTTCCTAGAGATAGCAAACTTTTGAATTTTAATCTTACTGGAGCAGTTGCAAGCCAGGGCATTGAGTGTTAGACTGATACAAAAATAGGACTGGAAGGGATTCGAGAGCTCAAGTGTGAGCTATTGCACCGATATAGCATTAATTATACTTAGCTCACTGCCAACAATTGTGTTTTAAAACACTCCAAAACAGTTGAAATGCGTTAGAAAGGGTTTTCCTAAAATCCAACCTGGATTTTCTTTGCTATGAATTAGGCTGCTTCTTTCTTACTGCTCTGCAGGGTGTCAGGAAGCAGAATTTATCACGGTTCCCTTTACAGTAATCATGTACCTCAGGTGTTGTCCCCGCGCCCTGCTTTTTTATAATAAAACAAACAAAGCAAAACAACCTCTTTCTTCCCCAGACTAAGCTAACCTGTTCTTTCAGTATCTCTTCCTGGATCACGTCAGCTTCTTTATTGTGTCCCTGGGACACATCCCACATCGCCTTTCTCTTTTTTTGAAGGGTGTTCCCCAACTGGAAATAGTTCTCCAGGTGAAGGTTTCCTTGCACCGAATGAACTGAGTAATCACCTCCTGTATTGTGTTTATGGCATTTCTGTTCATACATCTGAAAATGAAACCTGCTTGCTTTTTTTTTTTTTTTAATTTGCATTACACTAGTGACTGATGATTTAATTTTGTGATCTGTTAGACCTTTTCCTCACCCCAAGATCCTTTGTGCCATTTTGCTTCCTAGCCGGTATTGTTTTTTCTGTATTTGACATCCCTCTTAATAGGCTCGAACTTTCATTTTTGTTGTTTCTTTTTCCCATTTCTTCAATTTGCCAAGTTCACTTCAAATTCCAACAAGAGTGTTCGTGTATGTTGCCATCAAAATGCTTTTAGAAGAGTGAAGACATTCCTGTCCATGGACACGCTGACATGCACGCGTATGGGTTGGTGATTGCCGGTGATTCATTTTCCGAATACTCCAGTTCTGTTTCAGTAGAAATGAAACGGATTAATTTGTACCCCCACTGAAGTCGTCAAAGTTATCTGAAATGGATGAGGACTTCCCACAGACTCAGTTACTCCCATCGCAGCTTTGGGCAGTAGCTCTTTAAACTGTTCCAACTACATTTACAACAAAACATTTTTTTTTTATTGTCAAAGTATATTAGTCAGTAAATGTTTTAAAAAGGAAGATGTGCACGGGTGATTTAACATAGCAACAAAATCAGTGTTCTTTTAAGTCCTCCTCTGCCACTTAGCCCCACATTTCTTCCAGCAGGAGCTCAGCATCTCCACACCACACACATCCTGAGAACTCCTTTTTCCTTTAGTAGTGTAGTGGGAGAGGAGGGAGTTGCTTTATGGCCCATAAAAAGCTTTATAGTTTTTTATTATTTGGCCTTTGGAATGTCTACTGTTATGTACTACACATCTCCAAGGGTGGAGAGCAAGGTGCAAAGTGATACTGTTAATCTTTCAAATTAAACACCTCCCTCCTGCTACTGCAGCAGTGATGAATGCGTCAATCCTGTTCGGTTACGACTCGCCGAAGTGGTACTTGGCGCTTCCCCAGGGACTGGACTTGGTCTCCTGAGGAATAGTGTGAAACACCTGGGTTTCCTCACTTATTTCTTAACGCAAATTGGGCAGCTGTCTATCGAAGGGTACCACGGGGAGGTATACCGACAAGGCAGGATCTTTTTCGTCTGAATTTTCCGTCTTTTGTAGTTTCGCCGGCAGGGAATGGAAATGGTAAAAGATTCCTGTATGAAACCTTTCGAATCTTGGAAGCTGGGCTAGTTCAGGTCTTTATTGCTGCTGTATAGATTACTCTGAATGTACCTCTGTTTATTACTGAAGGCAGAAGTTTAGAAAAAACAGGTTTTCATCAGGGTTAAATAGCCTCCGAAGAAGTTCTTGGACTCGGATATATTCGTGATGGTTTTTCAGATCCATATTATGCAGTCAAAAATTACATTATTGGAACCTGTCAGTAAAGGGCTTCCCTATCTTGGGAAGGGTGTTTCTACTTAATGCAAATAAATGTTTTCATTCCAAATAATTCTCTGTGCCTCTCGGAGGATGGATGCCTTATGAAAATCCAAGATAGAGCTGCCAAGTCAGGTAATTCACAGAGGTTTAGTGGGAAGATTATTCTGTTTATTTTGGTTTCAGGAAGATATAAACCACTGCTTTGGTCATTTCAATCCTGGAAAAAGAGCACAACTTTTATAGTTATTTTTGCATAAACTCTTAAATCTGTGTATTAAAAATACCGAGGTCTGAATTTTCAGAATTGCTGTATTTAAGAGACCCACTTTCAAACAATAGATTCTCAGCATTTTCTTAAAATCATTCCTTTTCCCAGTCAGATACTTAACCTTATTAGCAATTTTGGAAAATGGAGGGCTAAGGAATAGCGAATAGATTATTTTCTTTAAATGTAAGGTTTATGTTAAAGTTGCTAGGTGTCCTGGGCATGTGGATGCCTGTTGCATATTCAGTAAATGACTTTAAAATTACTTGTACATGTTTCTCAGCAGGTCTTTTTCTTGATAGCTTTTTATAATTTGATCTTTGCTAATCAAGGTACTCGCTGTAGGAGAAAACGAATGTGCTCAAGGATCACTACTAATAAATGTCTACTTCTAAGGAATGTTCTTAGAATCAGCAGATGAGAACTAGATAGTTTTATAACAAACACAGCTCTCTCTAGTATCCATTATGCAGAGAGTAAATAAATACTCCTTTTATGTTAAAGATTATACATTTTAAAGAGAAGACTGTAATGAAATAGTTGACCATTGGCTATGGCAACCATAAGACTTAATTGAATTGGAACCAGGATCTGTTGTTGAAACTATCCGGATCGTTCACTTTAGGAAAGCATCCACGCTGAACTCATAAAATAGCTGCACAGAGGCTGTGCATTTTTTGTGTGTCTCGATATCATTAGCAGTAGACTTCATGCACTACTTACAGGGTAGTTTCTTTAATTTTAACTTTCACGTGCTGACTCTTCTTCTGTCTATGTGCAAGTTGAAGAGTCCGCTTCATCAGACTCAGATTAAGTCATCTCGTCCCAGCAGGGTAAGCTTCTCTCCACTGCACATTCTCCATGTTCCTGTGCTTGAGTCGGCTGTGTTAGATTGCAACGTCCTAAGCTTCCAGAATGGGACGAGCTTCAGCACGCGCTCATTTCTTACCATTTCCCCACATAGATTTGAGTGATAAGTTTCAGTCAGCTACCTCTTTGGGAAAGTGTGATCGCATGCACAAGTACTCTGAGCTCTACAGCACGTGCCAATGTCTTGGTCCTCTGCCAGAGTCTCAGCTTTGTGGGAACTCTAGGACGACACTTCAATTATACTAAGGAACTCAAAATAGCACTTGCGCACATGGTCTTTTCTCTGAATAATGCAGGGGAAATTATTCTTCTTATTATTCTCCTCATGTGGAGGCAAAAATAATCCTTTCCTCCTGTGGGTATGTCTTTTTTTTAAAAAAAAAATATAAAATTCTGGTCTTTTCTTTCTCTTGTTTAAACTTAATTTGTGGACTTCTTATACTAGTTGCTGTTTTAGAACAGAGTAGTGACACGTGGTTTCTTTATTCTGCTTCTGGGAAAACTCCAAACTCCAGCCTATCCCACAGAAGTTGGAGGATACCATTTCCTTGGAGTTCAGCTGTCGAATGTTCTCAAAAGTCTTCTACTTGAATGGAATTGTTGAGGTTAAGGACTATCTATGTTTAGCCATCTGTAGAAATGTTGGAATTGTTGAGGTTGAATGGAATTGTTGAATGGAATGGAATTGTTGAGGTTAAGGACTATCTATGGGTATCCATCTGTAGAAATGTCCTTCTAAGGAAGTGGAAGGCCAACCCTTTTCCACATCCGAAGTAGAATTTGCAGTCTCTCTCACACATACATATATACACAGGCATGGAGCTGCCTGTGCCAAGAAGAATTCCTACATTGAATATATACTGTCCTCAAAACTGTCATGGAACCCTCAGTCTCTCTAAGTCAAGTTGCACAGGTTTCTCTTAGTCAATGTTTCATCACAAAGTGTATTTTCTAATTCTCATGTCATTTACCTAACTTTGTGATCATCCCTACGCCACTGAATCGTTGTCTCTTGCAGATTGCATTGGTAATTGTTTTCTGTTTTCTTTTATGTCATCCATGAAACGATAAAATAGCGTCCTTGTGCAATCCTGCTAGATACACGCCCATTGAACTAAGATGTCCCATTTAACAATTCTGTTTTGAGTCCTCCGAGGTTTGCGTTAACTCTGTTTAGTGTTACAAGCAGGGACTGGCTTCTGAACCGCCTGATCAAAGCAATGTGGTCTACCAGCTAGATGGTTCCGCCAGGCCACAAACAGCTAGCACATGTGCTGTGGTCTTTTCTCAGCGTTTTCTAATTAGCGGCACATGTCAACCCTGACCTACACAAGAGAACAGATTTTGTACTGCTTCACTGTCTGCAAAAAAACCTGTGTTCTCTACCTGTCAGAAAGGGCAAAATTTGACTTAAATCATTGGAGAATGTTCATCGTTTTTTGTATCTATGCAAAACTCTATTTCCATTGAACCCTTGAGAATCTCTTTGATGGAGAAAAAGGGTGATTCAGAATTAATTGTTGCCTCTGATTTGGTAAGATGCCATAGCTTGATTCCTTCATCCAATTCTTGGAATTTTGTCTCATTTACAGAAAATCAGGTTTATCCATCACGATGCTGACGAGCGAACATGGCCTGTCTGTATTTATTAAAGTAAACTACAGAAGAAAGCAGACATTCGTCCATGGAAATCTATCATCTAGTGTGTCCTTATTGACAGCTGAAGTACTTTGAAAAAAATGACATTTCCACCATATAGATCATAATGCTTCCAGTCATTTTAGTTTTGTCAACAATTCTAGATCACTGAAAACAGCCAAGAAGTCAATTGGAAGAGTAAGGAAGTTGCATAAAAACCTTAAAAAAAAAATTTAATTTGGTTTGGAAGTTGCATAAAAACCTTAAAAAAAATTTAATTTGGGTTTGGTCTAAATATTATCCTCAAAATCTTAATTTTCTGAATCTCACCTTCCAGTGTGCACAACTTAAATTAATATCGACTTAATATGGTACATACATAAGAAGGGGATACATAGAATCCTTAGTGTGAATCACTACATAAATAAGTCTTTCTGTTTCTGTGTTGATATTTTCTCTGATCATAAGGAAAGCAGACTCGACACTTTTTTGCCTCATTTTCCTTTGATCCTTTTTTTTTTAATTTAAAGCTCCTGCAATTGTAGTCAGAACACTATAGCAATTTTTCCACTTTCAAGTTGCATTTGTAGCGCTATTTTTGTATCTTAATAAATGATCAGAAGGGGTGACAGACTGTCTATGCAATGCAACGGCACCTAAAGGAGTTCTGGATGTGCCAGCACCGGGGCCGCAGCGGGTCTCTGCCCAGGCAGGTACAGCCTGGTTCTTAGCAGTGATGGTTGACCAGGAGGAGCATGCTCTTGCTGGTGAACCTTTGCTAGATTAGCGTGTTTACGTGGCGTTGCAATATCCTACCAGCGTTGCAAAGAGGGTGCAGCATGTTGAGAATTTAAACGTGCTTCTCAACCGGATGTCAGGTGAGCAAAGACTTCAAGTTCATTTTTAAAATGCTTTGTCCACAGCTTGCAGCTCAATTCAGTGCACAAGTGACGTGTTCAGTTTTGGGCGCCGCAGTATAAGAAGGACTTTGAGGTGCTGGAGAGGGTCAACGAAGCTGGTGAAGAGTCTTGAGAATAAGTCTTTTATGAGGAGTGGCTGAGGGACTTGGGGTTGTTTAGTCTGAAGAAGAGGCTGAGGGGAGACCTCGTTGCTCTCTACAACCACCTGAAATGAGGTTGTGGAGAGGTGGGTGTTGGTCTCTTCTCCCAAGTAACAAGTGATAGGACGAGAGGAAATGGCGTCAAGTTGCACCAGGGAGGTTTAGGTTAGACATTAGGAAAAATTTCTACACTGAAAGGGTTATCAAAGACTGGAACATGCTGCCCAGGGAAGGGGTTGAATCGCCATCCTTGGATGTATTTAAAAGCTGTCTAGATATGGTGCTCAGTGACGTGGTTTAGAAGTGGGCCCGGTAGAGTTAGATAACGGTTGGACTTGATGATCTTGAAGGTCTTTTCCAGCCATAACAATTCTATGATTCTATCATAGTTGTCTGTTGTTTGTTTATTCTTTTGTAAATATACATGACCTGACCTTAATGTTGGTTGTTAGAACAGGCTCTAAAATAAAATTCTGGCCTTGCTGAAACTGTATCAGTTTCACTCTTGGCTTCCACAGTCTTCCCATATTCTGATACTGCTGAACTCCACAACAGAATTCCTGTAGCCTTTGATGAGGAATCTGTTTCTTGTTTGCAAGATTTTTTTTTTTTTATTTGATACACATATTTCAAAAGTCACAGTTCAGATATTTAAACTTCTGTACTTCGGGTATGTTGCGATACAGTTTAGAATTTACCTAGGCTCTCTGGATTTGTTCCTGACTGTGCATCATAACTCAGTGGGTTGTTGCCATTAACTCACTCATACTTCTGTTTGTCACCAAAAGCTTTCTTTTGTTTCCAGGTTTGGCAAGAAATCCCGACCCGCGATGTACGATGCAACCCCCATCGCTTACGAAGATTACAGCCCAGATGACAAACCTTTGGTTACACTGATTAAGACAAAAGATTTGTAATCTAGTGTATCTTTTTTGGATTATTTTTCAAAAGGATGGGCTACTAACCTAATTTAAATATTTTTAAGAAGAAAGCATAAGTAATTTAAACCATTAGATGCTTCAGAATTTTCTGTAGAATATTTAAGAACCAATTTTCTGCAGCTTTTAGTTTGGAAAAATATTTTAAAACAGAATTTGTGACCTTCATGACTTACATTTTAATGTACCTTAAGCTCTATAAACTATAAGCTTATGATAGTGTGTGCTTTTTTCTTGGTAGACACTATTACTAAACCCAGATGAGTTTCTTGTGGTCGTTACAGAGCAGAAAACAATAATTAATGAGGAGTTCTTTATGACATGTCAGTGCCAGCTTTCTCAGTAGAGGTAGGAAAAAATGTGAAGCATAATATGATATATAATATATCCATTAATTAAAAAAGTCTAAAATGTTTGTGTTGTGAAAAAGAAACTAGTAAAAATTATTATTCCTAATCTGAATGAATTAGCTTTTGCCTTATTCCATGCATGGATAGATAACCTCTTTCTCCATTATTTCCTGAAAGTTGCTGAAACATACTCTTGAGTTGATGTTTGACATTTTTGTAATAGTATTCAGGCTAGGCCTTGTATAATAATTAAAGTGCCTCTTGAGGCAAAGTAAGGGCATGATCCTTTAAACACTGACATCAATGAGAGAACTTCCATTGACTTCAGTGGGCATGGGATTGGATCCTACAATTGGACTGAATCTATATTTTTCTTTAAAGGTTAAAGTTTTTTATATCGTGAGTAAACTAAGCATATGGTTTGGGTCGTTTGTTTCCTAAAGGTTGTTGATGTACAGTATCGTTTCATGAAATATTGTGTATTTCTCATAGTGCTTCTTATTTAGGATCCGTATGGGGTTTTTGTGGCTGTATTTGATTGCTTATGGGCTTCTTAAAATTCTTGCTTATTTCAGAAAATATTGAATAAATGTTATCAAGTGAAGATTGCAGCTGTTTCTTTTGTTTTACTTCATTTGAAAGCGCAATGTTATCTATAAAGTTGAAAGCAGACATTCCAGCTGTTAATTTGAAAAGGAAAAAATGTGCTTTATTAACAAGGCAATCTCTCAAAAGTGAGACAAATATAGCGCCGGAGTAACGATGCGGCCCCGCAGTCCGGTCCATACGAACCGCAACCTGTTCCTGAGTGGATCGACCGCAAATCCCGGCTCAAAGTTGTAGCAAGAGTAAGTTTTTTTTTTTGTTACAGAACAACTTGCTTACGTGAGTAGGCTTGATCTGACTTTGTGTTTCCAAGAGGCCTGCCGTTGGGGAAGCCAAGACCACGTGGCATAGGGGCAAATTGCTGTAGCGACCTATAGCTCCTGCCGCGGGGTGCTGCGCCAGGGCCCCTCAGTGCTGGCGTCCTCCGGGCTGAGAAGCACCGAAGGGCTAAGCTCTGGTTGACCTCTTAATGGCGGGAAATCTTGGGATGCATCCAAAATCTTCCCGTTTCGCATAAATAACATTTCCAGACAGATAAAAAAAGAGATGTTCCTGGGAAAACACAAGCTTCCGATCACCTCTGTGTGAGGACAGCCGTTGTCGAAGGTGGTCCTTCCCTTTCCGTGCTACTGCTGACATCTCCAGACCTCAGAGCAGCCACTAAAACCAAAACATAATTAGGAACTGTAAAGATAAGAAAGTTGCTACTGGTTTTACTGTCTTGTTTAGGTGGGCAGTGTGCATCTCGTACATCACTTTTAATTTTGAATTTCATTGTTATTACTGCTTCTGGTTACCGTCACAGCAATTGAATTATTCTCCACATCTTGCACAATTAGTGTTGACAAAAGGCAGAGAAATTATTGTAAATCAAGTTGTTAGTGTTGCTAAAATGTAAATTTTATTGTGATATTACATTCTAGTTAATAATTTAACCCCACCCCCCAAAAAAAATAAATGGAGAGTATATGCAGCAGGTCAAATTTGAAATGTTGTCAAGGAAAGCAAATGAAAACATCTTTCAGGGGAACTGTTACCTGTTAGAGAAGCACTGCTCAGAGAGTCTCTGACTGTTAGGAATGGCCGGACGGTGAATTAGCAGGTTTGTAACACCGTGCTGTGGTTGAGTTACGGAAATGCCAAATCCATTTCAGAAATCCAGAACACCTTTCCTGATATCCTGTATCTGCTACCACGGGCTTTCAATGACACTGGCCCAAGACAATAATTACTCGTAAGAGACCTAAAAAAACTGGGTTCAAGGCCTCCCTTTCATTCTTCAGGCACAGTTTTTTTTATGACGAAGGTTGTGCAATTGCATCTGGTGGCTGCCAGACCGGCTTCTTTCATCGGTACAGTTTGCTGCTGCTGCTTTACTCCAGGTATGGAAACTTTTGTTTGTGGTGACTTCCAGGAGTGTTTTAAGAACCCCTTAGAAAGAAGGGCCGGGAAGAAGCTGTATTCTATGCTGGTTTTCGTAATTTGTGTGGAACAGGGGCAAATACATTGGTCTTTTAATTGATTTGTTAATGGGATAGAAAATAAATACTAATTCTTCATAGTTTTCAGCCTTTTCAGTGGTAAAATATTGGTTTATCTTTGAAGGTCTACAAATTTATATAAAGCACAGAAACGAGTGACTCTGTTCTAGGGAACATACATATTCATAGTCCATATTTTATAAGAGAGTCGTTGCAATGAGCAGAAGCCCTTCTGCATACAAATCACCCCACGGTAGTGATTCTTGACCATCCTATATTTCTCTCAAGTGACTGACCTGAAAGATAAGTAATTTGTGAGGAGCTATTTTCCTGTCAGCTTGCAGCCTCCAGCTTCTGTAAATCATCCTGTGCTTCCCGTGAATTGTGCTTTGAAAATTACTTTTGCTCCTTCCAATTTATTTTATTGAACTCTGATGGCATGTTATGCATGCACTATGCCTGTATCCGTGCGCTCCTGAGATACTTGTGAGGCACTGCACTGCCTGCCAGGTGGAGCAGCCCTCAGATCCGGAGGGAAGAAGCCCATCCTGAGCTTTTACCCCACCTCTGAAGCTGCTAGAACAAGTTGGTTGCTGCCTTTATATGCCAGACCATGTCTTTCGGAGGATATACATGAATGCAAAGGACACTGGTTATTCCATATCCTTTTCCCATACCAGAGGGGGTTTGTTCTGTATAGGGAACAAATATAGCTACATAGCAAATACCACCTGCCGTTAATATGCTACATATGGGGGTTTTGCTGTAAATCATCCAGAAACGGGCAACTGTATGTGCTCTTCCCCCTGGCAATGGACTAACAGCCTCCAGCTCCTCCTGCAGATGGGGACAAGTCTCTGGGCTTGTCATTAGCCTCCAGGACTTGTGCACTCCCTAAGTTTGGCCCTTTTTATTTCCTCTTCCCTCTGGAAAGAAGAGAACTCCCTGAGTGTTTTTCTCCCCAGCAGCACGGACACGTATTCTTACACGCTTCTTGGGGTGGTGGAAACTTGCTGTTACAGCTCGGAGTTGTGATACGTGTGCTAACAGGGACGTGCCGTGATTCACATGGATTCTGGATGGAGTCAGTCCAAACTGATCAAGACAGCATCCCTGACCGTGGGGCTGGGCTAATTGCAGTATGATACAAATACAAGGCCCAAGGGAAGAGTTGAGCACAACAGGTAGAAAACACATGTTGACTAAAACCATAAAAATTATCCCCATTAAAACCGAGGGATGCGACCCTAACTTTAGCTAAGAAAAATTAGACCATTGCCACAGCTTCAGCCTCTCTTTGCACCTTGTCTCTGGGAGGTGCTTTGGGCATTGGCGTGCCACCTCTGTGGGCTCCAGAGGGGAGGGTGCAGCTGAACCCTTGGGTGACCATGGCTGGAAGAGAATCATAGAATGGTTTAGGTTGGAAAGGACCTTGAAGATGATCGAGTTCCAACCCCCCTGCCATAGGCAGGGACACCTCCCACCAGACCAGGCTGCCCAAGGCCACCTCCAGCCTGGCCTTGAACACCTCCAGGGATGGGGCCTCAACAACCTCTCTGGGCAACCTGGGCCAGTGCCTCACCACCCTCACAGTGAAAAACTTCTTCCTAATGTTCAATCTAAACCTGCCCTCTTCCAGTTTGAAGCCATTCCCCCTCGTCCTATCACTCCATGCCCCAGTAAAAAGTCCTTCCCCAGCTCTCCTGTAGCCCCTTTAGGGACTGGAAGGCCGCAATAAGATCTCCCCGGAGCCTTCTCTTCTCCAGGCTGAACAGCCCCAACTCTTTCAGCCTCTCCTCATAGGAGAGGTGCTCCAGCCCTCGCATCATCCTCGTGGCCCTCCTCTGGACATGTTCCAGCAGGTCCATGTCCTTCTTGTGTTGGGGACTCCAGAGCTGGACGCAGTACTCCAGGTGGGGTCTCACGAGAGTGGAGGGGCAGAATCCCCTCCCTCGCCCTGCTGGCCACACTTGATGCAGAAGCCTTGGTCCCCCACCAGGACCAGTTTTCAGTAGCAGACCTTGTACTTGGGAAGAAACTGGATATCCGTCCTTTCATCTTCTTCCAAATGGTGAAAAACAGTGTTGCTGAGGGGCACAGGTAGCTTGTGAGGCAGGCAGGGTTCCCCTGCCCGCGCAGGAGGCCGCGTCCCCGTCACGGGGGGGTTCATTGCGGTGTGCTGCGTGTCCCTGCGCTGCTCCTGGGGCGAGGGGCCAACGGCCTTTCTGCCCTCCGGCGCCGAGCCATCCTCCCGCTTTGGAGACCCATTTGAACCCCCCATGATGTGTCCCTGTGCAATGCAGTGACGGGCCGGGCCGGCGGCAGCAGAGGCTGGGAGCAGGCGGTGGCACTGCCATTCCCCGGGTCATGGAGGAGTCTTGTTTGCTCTCGGCTTACCCTGTTTCTGTTAGCAGAACTGTCAAACGGGGGCTCGGGGGGGGACTAACGGCCAGGGGAGAGCTGGGGGAGGCGCAGGTGGTCTGTGAGGAGCTGGAAGGAGACCTGAGGGCACCCCCTGCCACGATTAACCCCGTGCGTTGTCGCTCCAGGCTGGGTAACGTCCCGCACCAAAACCACCCATCGGATTTTGTTGCAAATGTCACCAACTGGTACACTCGGTGTGAGGGAAGTGAGAACCGAGAAGAGATTTAAGCTCAGTAAAGCACATCTTCGAATGGTGAAAGTCTCTACGTGCTCAATCCTTTTGAAAACAATGGGAGTTTGAAGATGGTATTTGCGACGTTTTGGGGGAAATTGGTTTGGTGTCTGTCTGAATCTAAAAATATATAAAAAAATCTGACCATAGGAGTATCTAGCACTACAGCAAACGTTGCTTGCTTCAGGAAAATTCTCGTGAGGTGAAGCTTCAATCGCAGCATTGATGTTTTCATTGTAGCTCAGCTTTATTTCTGGCAACAGCTTGGCTTTTCTCCAGCCGGCCTTTGTTGAGAAATGCCTCGGCGGATATGACATTCCTGAAGATGTATAGTTTCTCTTTTGATAGCAATAGACACCTGATGAGGAATAAATTCAATGCCTCTGAATATTATTCTCTGTTGTTGGTGGCTCAGAGGAATTAAACAGCCCCTCCTCACTTGTGTTGCCAGAGTTATGCTTACTGGGAACTCCTTTGCCCCTTCATGTGGCTAAATCCTTCTGGGTCCAGAATTTCTCTGAGATTCCCCTCTCATTTTGCCCACAACCGCTCAGCTTTTGCAGTACAGAGCAAGACACTGCGTCAGAGCGAGCCGTGCCCCGTCCTTACAGCTGAGCAGATCCAGCCCGTTCTCCCCTCAGGTGCCCAGTTGCGGTGCGAGCTGTCTGTTGCACCGTCAGCTTTGGGAACCCCTTCTCCTTTCCCTGCTGTCGTGTCTCCAAGCTCTGTGTGCTACTCAGTACTGACTGGGCTGAAATCTGCTATTTGTGTGTTNCTCTTCCGATCTCTCAGGGCAGTCCAGTGCGTGCCCAAACCTCCTCAGACCTGTTGGCTACTGTGAGGGGATGCGCCGTGTTACAGCTTTCAGGCACCTTTTATTTTATAACAAAAAAATTAGAGTGAGGGGTTGTTTGTTTAAAATGTGTTTTATCTCTTGGAGTTTGTGAACCCTGTGAAGTGCTCTGCAGGAGCAGATGAGCAGTGAGAGAAAGGCAAAGCACTTGGTCAGTGCCAAATGAGAGATACGGAGCCGATCTGCTTTATCTCCTCTTTACAAGTTTATCCTCCATACCCTGAGATTTTGGCTGAGCATCCGCCAAAATGCTGTAGTTGTGTGGGGTCAGGAGGAATGGCTTAAGGCAAATTTGACTCTGAGCCACCCTTATGTCCATCTTAAACGTCTCATCAGAGAGATGGGACCGGCCTGAGTCTGAAATCAGAGAAATCAGAAATAGCTGGGGGTTGTTACAAAGATGGGCAGAGTGCAATGTGCTCTCAGCTCCTTCTCAGTCTGACACGCCGGTCGCTGGAGAAGGCTCACTCAGAAGTCATCTTTGTACTTCTTGACTCTTTCCTCTCTGCTTGCACTAGAGGTGGTCCCTCTTGTGCAACTCCTGTGCTGCAGAGCACCCGCTGTGGGACCCAGCATCTGAATCCTTTATATCCGTTTTCCCCCCCTCGTATTTTGGCAGAGCTCCAATTAGGTGAAGGTGATTCCTTTTGATGGGAAGTGGGTCAACCAGTGAAAACAAACAACACTTCAAAGTGGTCGTGCCACATCCAGCCCCATCTGGGCTCAGTTGGCTTCATTCCTTCTGCAGCGCAAAATGGATAACAAAAATGATCTCTCTGGAAAAGTCAGATTTCTCTGTTATTATGAATTCCAGTTCCAAATCCTCCTTTTAAGAAGTTTATGATAAGATGACTATTGTAAATAAGCTTCCCCTTTAGCAAAGAATAAATCATCAAATAGGCTTTGTTTGGTGAGATCTTTGGCAAAGGAATGTAAATAAATAAGCTAACTGAATAAACTTCTTTATCTGATGTGCTGAGCAGAAAAGGCAGCAAAGTTAATCATTTAGGAAAATAAGCCGGTCTGCTGTGCTTGCTTCAATAACACACCAGGAAGAGTCTAAGGGAAACAATCTGCTCTAGCTTGCTGACCCTGGACTCTTTGCTAGGGTCCCCCAGACCAGGAAAGATCATCTTTATGAGTCTGGAAGCAATGCTGTCTTCTCAAGGAGATGCCCTTCAGTCTAGATTTTTTATTTGCATCTTTTCCTGTGGACTGGTCTACTTCCTTTCAGAGGTAGCTTCTCGCAACAGAACAGAGTTCTCTTATGCAGCCAGCTGTGACTTCTCCTCCACCTCCTGCGAGTAGTACACACACAGACAATAATCTGGATTTGCAGTGTTTTAAACTTCCGACTCCATTCATGTTTTGTGCGTGTATGCATGTGATCATACATGGATGTCAGTCCACCAACGCTCAAAGAAATCGGAGCGCGACTGTTCTGATTTCACCACAGTTTTTTTATTGACTTAGGTGAATTTGAGCTAATCCGAAGTAAAGCTGCCTGGAATCTGAGCCTATAAGACAGATACAAGTTTGGAATCTGAGCCTAAAAGCCAGATACGTGTTTGGAATCTGAGCCTATAAGCCAGATACAAGTTGTACAAGTTAACAAAAATGTATGTAGCTGCTATGGAAAGAGAAACTAGCTTAATGCAATTTAGATGATTTTGGCATGTTGCAGCTGGAACTGTGACTAGTTTGTTAGCAGAAGACTTAGTTCTCACCCCCAATCATAGTGGTTTGAAGGGTGATCACTGCTGAAAGGTATCTCATCATCCTTTGCTGTCTCCCTTTGCTTGTGCTATATCTTCTGCCTTGCCACTCCAGGGCATTAGCATCTTATGGAGAAATTTAATCACTGGCACCATAGATGAAGACAAGCGAGAAAAACAGACGGCAATCGGTCAATGAAGAGTTCTCGGCTGTGAATCTCTTTGGCGAGCCAGACCAGGATGACCCTATGACACTCTCTTGACTCATCTATCTCTGTAAGTCTTTGATTGGTTAAATCTCTTCTTCCCATAAATGCTTTGGTTGATGAAAGACTGCATCCGGTATTGCATTAGGACAGCAATACCTCAGCATGACATTGCTCAACCAGGACCGTAGTGTTTAGTGCCTAAATGATGCATTAATAGAGGTGGTGGTCTGTAGCCCCTTTTTGTCCTCAAGCCATGGCTTCATATTGTTTCCTTGTTTCAAAATCTCAGCATTTGGCATAGTTGCATTTTTGCCCCTTCTGGAGCCCCTCTTCCTGAGGGGAAAGTATCTAACACTTCTACTAATACCAAAGATAGGACATGTTTATGTCAAAATATCAGCACAAGATGCTTCTGATGATACTCAGACCACATGGATTTGAATGTATCCGTAAGAAAAGAAGCTGCACAGCCTTGGTCCTCAGGCTGGTGGCTTGGGACGCTTCCAAGGTTTGAGTAAAAGCCTTCGCAAACGCAACAGTGGCACTGAGAGTGCTGTCCTACAGCTGTAGTGGGAGGAGACCACAAGAGATTCACAGCTTCTCACCGTGAATCTCCTACTGATTATCAGCACAGCCCTTAAATTCACAGGGCAGTGATTTATTTGAATTCAATTTGAATATAATTTTCATCTCCTGTGCACTAAGAGAGGTAATGATTGTCTCTGAAATGTTCCGAGATCTTTTCATAAAAGGCTTTTATATGTCCATGATTCTAAAAAAAAAAGTTTCCCAAGCCTTCCCATTTAGCTAATGGCTTACACTGTGGTTTAGTGCATGGGAAATTTAAGAATCTGTATGAGCTCTAACAAATAAAATCTCAGCCAGGTTGAAAAATATGATCAATGCCTTCTTGAATCTGGAAACAACACTTATGACAGACTTTCACTGCCAACCCTTGTATATTCTTTGCTTAGTGTACCTACCTTTGACAACCAGCAATTTATTAAAATACTATCAGGAAGGCTGCTTAAAAATAGCTATCCCATCTGATGGCTTAGCATACATACTTGTTTTAAAAGAACTGAAATGTAATAGAGTATTTACCTGCAATATCCTTCTGAGAATTATGTGTTATGCCCTCAAGCCTATGAAACCAAGATGTAGAAACTCAGTTCTTACCCCCTTTCATCTGCATATCTGACCGCCACAAGCTTCAAAATAATGCTTTGGTAATGAGTATTAGGGCAATTTCATGCATGATAAAGCTCCATTTACTCCAGCCACCGTCCAGAACGTTGGCTTTAGCTTCTCTTTAGAAAAATAATGGCTCAAGTGTACAGTTTCTTCAGTCTCCTAAAAGTCAGCTTATTTTCTATACCGTGCTGAGACAGAGAGAGCATATACAACAGGTTCCAGTTCTGATTCTGTCTCCAAGAGGATGGAGCAACGCGTGGATAGGTTACAGAGAGCTGAAATCAGTTTTAACTTGCTGAAAACTTTGTGTTTGTAGATCCTATTATATGGCATTGGTATTTATTCTACAGAGCAGCCTGTAGCTGTTTGACTCACTATATTGCATCTGTCATGTGAAGAAGGCAAGCAGGCAATAACTGTCATGGTACAGAATAATTTCTTTCAAGGATGTTGTACCTAAGATGTGCTGTCCATAATGTCTTATTTGTGGTATGTATGTGACACCAGTACCTCCTATTAATTTAATTTGAGCATATATTTCGGTTGTTTTCCCTTTGTATGGCATTTGCTGGAACGGTCTGTCAAAACAAAACTGGCAAAATGTCATGTAAATAAGAAAGGATCTGCTTTCACATGTGCCTATTATGCCATTCCACTTTCATCTTCCCATGAATTTGAAATTGCGATTGTTCTACATATAAAAGATGATGACCAGTTATTTTTATCTCCAGTACTCAGCCCGCTGCCTTCCCTCCTTCCCCGTGCCCTGTGTGCGATAAGGACAAAGCCTGGAGGAGATTTTTAGTGTGTTGAATTAGGTGCGGAGTTTATCAGTTTTCCTCTGTCTTTCACCCGTTTCATCCCCACAGAAAGAATATTTTACAATTCCAGGAAGACGCCTTAATTCCTGATTGCTTTGAAGAGTTATTTTATTTTAATACATCTGAGATTTAAAATAGGGTAGTAAGGTAGCAGTATCGACAGACATGTTCGGTTTAAATCAAAATGTCTCACAGCTGTGATTTACTTCGTGATATATGTTGCCGAATTTTGAAAGATATCATTTGGAATAGATTATTGAGCAGTAAACGTGGTGACGCTTTGATGGCGTTTTAAAGTTTCATGCAACACAGTACAAAGCTTCTCTACAAATTTGTTAATATTTTCTAATTTTGCTCCCCTTCAGAGGACTTGAAAAGCAAAACCTCCCAACAAAACCACTAGCCTACCCTGGCAGTAGGGCTGGCCCTACCCATGCTTTTTCAATTGTTTTTTGCGAAGCTCTGATTTTGGATAAACAATACAGTCGTCTTCTCTTTTTCCATCTGGCAGCACCTCTCAAGAAGGGCAGAAATCGCGGGCAGAGAAATAATATCAGGCTTCAAATTAACAGTTAAATGTGCTCTTCATTCAAAAGCAACTCAGCCTTGAGATTTCTGAGAATTCATTGTCTCTCTCTCTTTTTCGTTTATGTGTCTTCTCTGATTTACATCCCTCTTCTTCAAACTTCGGTGTCAGGGGTGATTTACGAGTGCAATTTTCTGCGTAATATTCTGCAGCAATAGTTGGCAAATCCCTTCCCTCAGCGTGGGGATGTATTCCTCTTTGTTCCAAGCCAAAGAGGCACACATCCCTTAAATTTCTTTAAAAAGACAATGCTTAATGAGCTTTCTGAAAGGAGAAATGCAAATCCCATCTCATAATAATCCATCTCATAATTACACGTAGATATGTTACTTGTACAAAAACTGCTCCAGCTACGTGGCAATGGCATTTTGTGTGAGATCCATCCCATGGCTGCCGTGGGTCAGTCTGTTTAACCTGTCTCTTGCTTTTAGCTTGAAACAAGTTCCCAGGCGGCGCTGCGCAAAGCACTGAGTCCGGCTGCATTGCTGGACTGGGGACTGCTCACGCTGAAATTTAAGCATGAGCTTAATGAATGAAGGACTTTTGAGGTTTGCTAATTTTCTGTTACCTATTTTTGCCTCTTCTGGGGTCGAAGACATTTTACGTGTTTATGGAGTTCTTCTCCGAGTTGTAAAACTCGGTAAAATCTTGTATGAAATGTTGACAGCGTCAGCCTCATGCCTTCGGTGAGGGCTCTGCATTCACTCCGGTTCCTAAAAACTTAGAAAGGACTTGAGTCCCACTAAATTACTGTACATAAGAGGAGGATTCTTGGGCTTGTCTGGATGATTTGTAAATCTATATTTACAACCTCTGCAGGTATTTGATAGCAAATCGGTTCACATCCACTCAGCAGCATATGTGTTAAATATCTTCCCAATAATCAGTGCAGTGCCCAGGTCATGGGCCAAGAAGGAGGCCCGCCACAGCCCACTTACCCATCTGTCTTTTCTTAATTAGGACTTAGGTGGATTGGAGCATGGTTTCATCCCTGAACTCTGCCCTCTTTCCTGTCTCACACATTTTGTAGTCTAGAACCACTGCACAGCAGGGAATACGGTGTCCCTCATCCTCCAACGCTTTTGGTTTTCTGCCTCTTTATGTGCTTTGACATAATCAGACATTAGTGTTTTGTCAGTACCAGTTGTTGATTGTGGAGGACAATGAGGTTGCGTTGAACAAATGACACTGTTACAGTTACACATCCTATTACAGCCTCTGCCACAAACATCTCAGCAGTGTAACGTGAAAATTATCTGGGTTTAGCTGTGAGAGAACCTTTGTATGCACAGACGTTTCCAGGAGAATTCGGGCTGTCGTAACAGTGGCTCTTTACATCCCTCTGCTCAAGCTGGGGAAGGAGAAACGTCTCCCAGATTGCCACATAGCTGACCAGTCTCCTTATGCCTATGAATAACTAGTGGGTACGTGCCACTGAAATAGGAAGTGTGCCTCCTAGTAAACTTCCTACTTTTATGGATAAATTTAAGTAGCTGGAAATTGTGAAATCCAGTTGGCAGATTGCCAAACCTTTTTATCGCTACAGTGACGCTCTGCAAACAAAAAAATTTTGATCGTAGACTGTCAAAAATCTCTTTTCTTGGTAAATTTTCTTACTCTCAGGGAATATCCAGTGCATATAAAATTGCTCCAATACTTATTTATCATCTTTGATGATTCCTTCCTTTTTATAATTCCATTGCCTTCAGTATTCTCTCTATAGACACGTTTCTCCTCTTGCTTGTTGTTAAAAATGAGAAGTCATTCAAAGTAAGTTCACAGGCTCTCATCTGTGCCACTCAGAGAAGAGTCACGGGCAGGAGCTATAAGAAGTCATGGATTTAGTGTGGTGTAAAACTTATGTGGGATGATTGTGACCTCTGTACATAGTTTTGAAGGTGCATATTTCTCTCTATCACAGATGAAGTATTTAATATTCATCAAGGGTAATTCATGAATAAAACCAATGCAGTCAAAGTTGCACAGGGGTCTTAACCGCTCTTGTTTCAACTTCTTCTGGACCTGGGAGAGAATGAAGATGTAAGTATCTGGCGCGTCCCATCCTGAAGATTTTGTGCTCGTCATTTTCTGCTGCTTACAAGATTAATTGGTGCATTAAGAGTGGAGTGGGACTTGAGCTTCTTTGGGTATGTTAATGCAAGATTTGCTGCTAGAGGCTGTCTGGGAAATGTCATTGTCCCCGCAAGGAGGTGTCTGGCTACCAGCTGTGTCACTGGCGCCATGGTGGGAGCACTCCCGGGGGAGGCGAGGACTTCTCCTCCCATCCCATCTCTCTGGTCTTTCCTCTGCCCCCCAGCATGTCATCGCCGCCCCCAAACCCCACTGTCCTCTGACCTCCTCACGCTCTGAGCCTCTGGCTTTTCCCCATCTCATCCTCCCTCCTCCCAGTCCCGCTTCCTCTGCGGGGATCCCTCAGGACACGCACACATCCCGCGCTTGGACCCCCGTGCCCTGGGCTACCTCAGCCTTCCCCAGCACCGCAGATGGAGGTGGGTGACTGCCAAAACGTCTCCCTGCGCCTGCCCTGCCTTCCCCCCATCCCCACGCTCGCGTGCCCCCCGCCTCCCACCCAGGGACCGGTGCCCGGCCCGCAGCCTCCCACCCGCATCTGCCTCCTCCTGCTTTCTCCAGGCGCTTTACTCGCCGCCTCTGTGGCCCAGATTCGTTTGGATGGCCTGAATTCTCTTGGCCCGCGGCTTCCTGCCGGCTGGCGCGAGGCCGGCATGGCGGGGGCCAGGAGGCCGCCTTCGCCTGGGGAGACGGTGTGGCCACAGCCCCCCCAGCCCCAGCCGGCCACCCGAAGCACAAAATCCACAGATTCGTCCTTTCTTTCCTGGTGCTGGTTAGGGAAAAAGGAGCACGGTAGGTGCTGAGTTGAGGGGGTTGGCAGCTCCGGAACGTTGACTTTGTGTTGGCCGGGAGGCTGACCTCCCCCACCAGCTCCGCTCGCTCACGGTGTCTTTATACTATGAATAAAACTCGCTTGTCCCTTTATTATCATATATTTCGTCCTGTGCAAAACGGATGCGGCGTTTTAAATCCGTGCAAGACCTTTGCAGCAACCTCCCTCCCGCAGTTGTTGTCCTGCTGTGGCTTTGGTGGTTTATTTTCACCGCTGCTGTGAGCAGGAGCGGTACGGGGCCAACGCGGAGGAGAAGTGAGACCAAATATCTGCCTTTCTAAAGGTGAGGCCAAAAGGTGAGAAGAAGAAAAGGATATCACATAAATATGGCCAAATAGGTCACTCACTACCTGTGCGTTGCATGCATTTATTTAGTCCAGGCAACTTCCAAATCATCCTCCAAGTTATTTTTGGTAGAGGAAGAGAAGGAGCTATCCTGCTACTTGGGGAAGGTGGTGGGGTAGTTACAACTGAAGGGGTAAGCAGAAACACAACCTCTTTTGACACCAACACAGATCATTAAAGACACCTGGTTGCGATGGGAACCCCAGCAAGAGCTTCTCAAACAAATGGGGGGAAATTGGGACATCATTACACCTGCCAAGCCCAGCCTGGATGGGCGGGAGAGTATGGCACATCCGAACCGGAGTGATGTCCCTTCCCCGGGATCCTTACTGCTGCCTCAATTTCACAAATTATTAACGCCACATTGCTTCAGGTTTATAGCATCTCCCAGTGCCATTTTCAAGTACTTGCGAAGGGGATAATCAGCCAGACGCACCGCGAGCAGATCCGGCCTCGGCCGAACCACCTTTGGCGGAGCTGCGCTCCCGCGTCTGCGCGATCACCCCACTGCGCCTACAGAATCAGAATTACAATGACTCCCTGAACGGCGGTACTGCACCACGGGGATGATACAGTAAGCGAGTATGTAAATAAATTTCCCTTTCAGTTTACCAAAACACAATACTAAAAGGAAATCAAGGACCTTTGGAGATATGTGGTCTGCGTTTTGCCAGTATTTGAACAAAACATCTTTGCTGTTGAACTGCTGCTACTTTAACAGCAACCGTGCTTTAGGCAGCTCCTGGGTAAGGAATGCAGAGCCAGATCTTTAGATGCTGCTGTACCTACCAAAGGGCGGGTACCCGCCACTTAGATGTATAGAATCATAGAATGGTTTAGGCTGGAAAGGACCTTGAAGACCATCGAGTTCCAACCCCCCTGCCATAGGCAGGGACACCTCCCACCACACCAGGCTGCCCAAGGCCACCTCCAGCCTGGCCTTGAACACCTCCAGGGATGGGGCCTCAACAACCTCTCTGGGCAACCTGGTCCAGTGCCTCACCACCCTTAAAGTAACTGTAATTTAAGTTGCTTCTCAGTAGCCCCTGGACCCTGCAGATGATTGAGTCCCCTCAAAATCCAGGTTTTCTGTTGTCAGCATTTGCAAACTGCCGATGCTCCGATGCCGCCCTGAGCTACCGCTTGCCTCCATCCCGGGAGCCTGACCACCTCCTCCTCGAGCAGTGTCCGCACCGCGGCTCCCCCATGCCAAAGTCTCCAAAGCATGGCACTGGGAATCTCCAACCTGGGTATTTACCCTACTCCCTATTGATACGTCACAAAGTTGAGATCCTGCCATCCTACCTAGTTTTGCCATCTGCAAGAGATTAAGTTCTCCATAAAACCCACTTATTGTTAACTTGAATGTTAAAATAGGACAGTTGTCAAAAAAAACAGTTTGAATTACTTGGATAGTGTATTTTGGGTTGCTTAGGCACAAACCATTGTTTCAGAAAACTCATACATCAGAAAACTCATTATCAGAAAACTCATACAATGTATATACTCATTATCATTATATTAATGTGAATACTCATTATCAGAAAACTCATACAATGTATCTGGTGTCCTTCATCTATGCAAGGATGCTGCATTTGCTTGGAGCGAGCTGATAACCTGTTTAAGAGTAAGAAGCATATTTAGATTTTGGAAGTATGCTATTAATTACAGCACTTCACAGGACATTAAATTTGCTAATTAGGGAAACCCTTACTCTGCAAAAGCAAATCCAAGGTAAACCGAATTCTTAAGGAAAAAAAAAGAAAAGGAGAGATGTGTTTAACGGCTTGTGTACGCTTTGTAAACTTGCGTAATCAAAAAGAGGATGTGGGAAACAGGACCTGCGAAGTCTGCACAATGTTTGGGGAAGCAGCATTTAAATAACTGAATGACTCCTCTAGTCATGTTTCGGTGAGAAGTAATAGTGCTCCTAGAGCTAAATGGAGATTCTGAAGTCCCATAATTCATTGAGATCAGCAATTAGACAATTTTAGTTAATTAAAATGGCAATGTCTACAGTTTAAAAAAAAAAAAGTAGTTTATTTTTGTTTTCAAATGCAGAGGAGCCATGTTGCTATAAACACCTTACATTAGGGTGTGAGATGGTGCAAAAGGAAGAAAAACTAAATAACTAGGAGCCATCAAGAGAGAAAATCTTGGAGTGGCTGGAAATGCTTCAAATTTACTATGTGAATAAAAGTGAAATAGGTCCTATTGCATCAAATATTCCCTTTTGAAACGCAAGAAGTCCCCTGGCTCCAGTATTTCTGCCCTGTGAGCACAGAAGTGAAGGAGACTGCGAGAAGTTGGACCAACCTGTGTAACGTGTTGCAGTCTTCGGAAAGAATTGTCTTAACATTAACTCATCACAAGAAGCGAAACTCCACAGTTTGGCACAGTAAGAGGAAAATTAATTGAACACCACCTCCCCCCCACCCCGTATCTCCTTACGGGCACATTCTGGAACACAGTACATCCTGGAAATATGAATTTACACTATTTATTTAAGCAAAAGCAAAAGACCTCTGGCTGGCTGGGAGCAGGACTTACCTAATGCAGCACAGCTTAGGTAACCAATAAAAAAATGGTGCTCGGATTAAAATATTAAAGAGTCTAGGTAAAAATGACCTCATCTTAGCGAGACTGACATGAAGTCACTCGAGTTTAATTGATTGTTTCCTGAGCTGGGCTCTGGCTGGTGCCCCGGCCGCCCCAGCAACGCCCAGTCCAGCCGAAAAGTACGTTTCCCGCAGGGGCATTGCGGGGCAGGTCCAAAAAGGCAAAAAAGCAGGGCTGGATGTCCTGACGTGGCCGTAGCCCACGCGACGGTGGAGCGCTCCTGGAGACTCACCAGTGCTGCTCACTGTCTTTGTGAGGGGTACGGCTCGGGGAGGGGGCTGGTGGGGTTTGGGGGGCTCACAGATTGCTTTCTAATCGACCAGGTTGATTTCAGATATTTGCGATCAAGCTGCTCCTCTCCACTCGTAAGCATATTCCCACCTTCCTCTCGTACAACCTCAGCACGAAGCCTACAGCGTTCATCTCTGTTTTCACATCCTTTCGGAGATTAAGCGGCTGTTTCTCCTTGTTTGTTCTAATGGCACGCCACCCATTTCACAGTAAACACAGACCTCCCCCCCCCAATTGTTTAAGTTTGTATAAAAGTCGTGTAAACTCAGAGGGACGCAGCCTCCAGCTGGAGGGTCGGTCTCTCTCTCTCTCTGCTAATTGCAGATCCCAAACTTCCTTTGCGCGCCGCTGCTGCTGCTGACAGCCCGGGCCGTGCCTGCTCCCAGCTGGTTCGAGCAGCGACGGCGGGTGGATTTCCCCGGGTGGGATGGATCCGTGCAACCGCTCCAGAGTTCACTTGAGGAAGAGGGAGGCTTTTAGAAAATGCCCCTGTGTGGGAGCATAAGCATCACCAGAGGGTGCCAGGGACGCTGTGTTTGCTTGGCGAGTGGGAAGGGGAGAGCTCTGGTGGGCGTCTGGATCAGGAGGTGGTGCAGGGTTAGTGCGTCCCTTCCCGGAGAGAGGAAGGTGATGCATCCATAAATGAAGCTGCAAGACTTGAATCGCTTTAATTAGGCCGTCACTGCTAAGGGACGTATTGGCGAAGTGTTTTCAGAAATAATTTAAAAGTTCACTTTCATTGACGCCTCACTCTGACCAGAAGCAACCTCGCCCGGGTCCTGGAACGCGTCTCAGGCTGTTGGTCCTCGACACTATCCGCCCTGCAGAGGGTCACGGCTTCTTCGCAGGTGAACGTGATGCCTGGCTTTTTGAGAAGATGCCCTGAAGTATTGCTTTGCTATTTAAAGCGCTGGCACCAAAATGGTATCGCGCCTGCCCCTCGGGCTTGCGTGCCCACCGCGGGTTTGGGAGCCCGGCTGGCAGGCTGCGGGGGGGGTGGTGGTGGGTGATGCTCGGGACAAGCATGACACACACTTCTCTGCTTTCTTAACAGATCTTGCTGGCACCCAAGCGTGAGGTGGTGCTCCAGGTCAGCAGGGAGGGCTGGAGGCAGCTTCTGCGCCTGGAAAAACGTTCTTTGCTGCAGTTCGGGACCCTGCAGAGACTTTCCCTTTTCTGTGGCATTTCTGATCTCCACGGGGAAGGGCGACGCCTCTGCATGTCCCTGCGCAAGCCAGGGGCAGAGCGTGCGCGTGTCCTCGCGAGCGCCGGGGCAGAGCCATGGGAGACCACCCACCCCACCGCTCCCCTCGGGGTCGGTGGCCGCACCACGCTCCTGGCACTGCTCCCTCCATTGTGCGTGGCAGCCGGGATGCGGCTCTGCCACGTCTTAAATCGTGGCCCGAGCACCAAAGTCCTTTAAGTACTTCTGGAGGTTTTGCCTTTAACCTCCTGGATAGCAAAAGAGGGCTCAGGTCTGTTTTTTTTTTCCTTTTACTGCTTAAAGGGATGTCCCGTGCCGGTGTAGGGCGCTGTTAGCCGACAGCTCTTGGGGCCAGTAACAGCATCACCCCCCCCCCGCCTGGCAGGCGCCGCGGAGCAGATCCATCTAAGGAGATGGAAATATCAAGTCAGATAATTGGGAGGGTGACGTGAACGTTGCGATTCATACGTTATTTTAATAAGACTGACAACATTTTTCCTTATACGTCTGCGTGGCAGCTGGAGCTGAGAGCGGTTCTGCCGCCGTGGCGCGGCTCGGGTCAGCCGTGGTGCGGGTGTGGGTCTGGGGTGGCAATGGTCAGAGCTCTGTGACTCCGGCGGCTCAGGCCTCGCACAGGGCGGGGGGCAGGAGGAGCCCAAATTGGGCTGGGGCCCACGCTGCACCGCGCTCTGAGGCGAGGGCGAGCGCCATGCCGACGCCATAGTTTCTGTAGGGCTGGGGCAGCTCCCCAGGGCGCCGCGTCCCCGCTCTGCCATCCGCACCCCAAACGCAGCACCGGAGGTTCAGGCTGGTTGGTGGGGAAAGGCGGTTGAGATGCTCCGTGGGGTATTTTTCCACCCCCGTCGCAGGAGGAGGCAGATCCCACAGCCTGTCCTTGTCCTGCCGGAGCCGTCGATGTCGGGCGCTGATGAAACAGCGGAGCGTGGCCTTGACGCTAGCGTGGCGCTGGCCCCGCGGCCACCCCGCGACTGAGAGGACAAGGAGGCATTTTGACCCCAACGGGTGGCTCCCCGTGCTCCCTGCCACCAGCAGCAGCCCGGGCAGGGGCAGGGGCAGGGACAGGGGCAGGGGAAGGGGAAGGGGAAGGGGCAGGGGAAGGGGAAGGGGAA
>VUYV01000201.1:668087-682104 GCA_008711295.1 Anarhynchus alexandrinus | reverse complement strand
AGGATGCAGTTGGCCTTCTGGGCTGCGATCGCACATTGCTGGCTTACGTTGAAGCTTCTCGTCAATCAGCACACCCACGTCCTTCTCCCCAGGGCTGCTCTCCAGCCATTCCCCTCCCAGCCTGTATTTGTGCTTGGGATTGCCCCGACCCAGATGTAAGACCTTGCACTTGGCCTTGTTGAACTGCATGAGGTTGGCTTGGGCCCACCTCTCCAGCCTGTCCAGGTCCCTCTGGATGGCATCCCTCCCCTCCAGCGTGTCTACCTCGCCAAACAGCTTGGTGTCATCGGCAAACTTGCTGAGGGTGCACTCGACCCCACTGTCCATGTTGCCAACAAAGATGTTGAACAGTACAGGTCCCAGTACCGACCCCTGAGGAACGCCACTCGTCACTGGTCTCCACTTGGACATCAAGCCGTTGACCGCAACTCTTTGAGTGCGACCGTCCAGCCAGTTCTTTATCCACTGAGTGGTCCATTTGTCGAATCCATGTCTCTTCAGATGCTTTTCTTGAGCACGCGGTTGCCTCTTGCCTAGCATTCACTCGGTTTCTGCCATCATCCCAAGTGCCCAAGGCACTGGAGGCAGCAGGAGAGACCCCATTGCCGCCCACCGCCTCCCAGCCCAGCCAGCTGCCTCCCTGCTGTGGGGCTGGACATCGGGTGGCAAAGCAGCTTCAGAAGGATGTGCAAACGGCCAAGTGTTCATGGTAGGACTGTAGTGATTCTCTGTCTACTCATCTGGAAATGCGATATTCTTAGCAATACCCACAGTTTGGGGGCATTTCTGGGCAAGGATTTAATAGCGGATGGCTGTAGTGTATTCTCATGTGGCTAGAATATATTTGTATCATAAAATACAGTGCTATATCTTTTCTAATGTGCTGTGAAACACTGCGGAGGAGAGCTGCAGGTGGGCGAGTTGAGATGAAAAGTGGGTGGTGGAGCGTGGGAAGCCTCAGGCCCTTCTTTACTGGGGCAAGTTGGATTCCCTGAGCCCGGAGGCTTCGTTTTGCCGTCACGTAACTTGCGCAGCCCCTCTGAAGCCCATGGGAAATACAGTTGTGTAAGATCAGTTTATCATAGTCTTTGCTGGTGTAATTCACCTCCTCCTCATTAAAATATAGCAGTAAAACCACAGTGCAGGTATCGATGGAAGTGAAAAAAAGTGAAAGCAGTGGTACCGGGGGTGTTGCTGCCCACTTTCTGGCCTCCCTGCGAGCGCTGCCCTCCGAGGCTTCCTAAACGCATCGCTTGTTTTGCTGGGATTTGTTGCTGTACCCTGTAACACTGCATTTTGAATTTACTGATACTTTCATATGTGGGGGCAATAGAGCCTGTTGCTAAATACATGCGTATTGCGTGCATCTGTTACCCCCTAGCGTAGACATCAAACACCTTTCCCATGGTCAGGAATGGTGAAACCCTTCGCTAAAGAGAAGGCAGCTCTGGGCGGCGTTACCTGTGTGCGATGGCTTCGAGGTAGTCATGGGCGCAGTGGTTTTATGACAATGAGGAGGGCCACAGGGATGATGCGAGGGCTGGAGCACCTCTCCTATGAGGAGAGGCTGAAAGAGTTGGGGCTGTTCAGCCTGGAGAAGAGAAGGCTCCGGGGAGACCTTATTGCGGCCTTCCAGTCCCTAAAGGGGCTCCAGGAGAGCTGGGGAAGGACTTTTTACTGGGGCATGGAGTGATAGGACGAGGGGGAATGGCTTCAAACTGGAAGAGGGCAGGTTTAGATTGAACATGAGGAAGAAGTTTTTCCCTGTGAGGGTGGTGAGGCACTGTCCCAGGTTGCCCAGAGAGGTTGTTGAGGCCCCATCCCTGGAGGTGTTCAAGGCCAGGCTGGAGGTGGCCTTGGGCAGCCTGGTGTGGTGGGAGGTGTCCCTGCCTATGGCAGGGGGGTTGGAACTCCATGATCTTCAAGGTCCCTTCCAACCTAAACCATTCTATGATTCTATAATGTTTGTTTGTGTTGGTTCAGATGTAATGTGGTTTTAGGTGCCGTTGGTGCTTTCAAAATGAACTTCTCATCTTTCTATGATGTGCCTGGTGTTCAGATGCATACGTCTATTAAAAAGTGCAGTACAGTCAGTCGAAACTATAGTTTTCAAATTTTTAAAAGCACGTGGGAAAAACTCTTCTTTAAACCAGACACAAACAGGTTGTAAGTGTAAAGCGTGCAAACAGCTGCCGAGGCAGAAACCGCTGCAAGACATGTAGCAGGACCGACGCTACTACTGAGCTCTGGTTTTATTAAATATTATGTCAGAAGGAAAAAGTGAAAAGTATTTGAAATTTAAGCTTGAGTCACGGGGATGCAAATGTCCGGGAGGTCTTACAGCCCAGTGTTTTGGCACTGTGTAGCTTCAGGATATCTTTCGAGGCATCAAAGTTTTTGCACTAGTTTGCTGCTATGGCTTTACAGCAGTCGGAGATCTTTAAGAGAAAGCTCTGTGATTCCAGCAAGCTCATCTGGCACCACTTAGCTTGGGCAGTTCCTTTTTTTCTACGTTATTTATTCTTTGTAGAAAATGAATGGCTCTGGAAAAATGCTAATTTTGGGAAGCATTCTATGACCAAAAGAATCAAAATCAGTGACTGCCTTGTGGAAAGCCCCCCTGGGAAATGATCTTAAGGCTTCGTTTATAGTGTACTACTGGTTTCTGTTTGTGAAGCTGACAGCCCGTTTGATGACCAAGAAAAATAAAATAAAATAAAAAAAAATAAAGCAGTGATTTCCTTGAAGGAAGACAAACCAAAGCATTCAGTCGAAGCAGTTTAGGATTTTTAACTCCCTGTTTCTCGCTTTCTCTTCGTCCCTGGTGGCAGCCGGCAGGACGGCCGGCAGCGGTGCCTCCGCAGCGTTCCCGTTTCCTTCCGAGCGTGGTTGCGTTCGCAGCGGCCGGACCTTGAGCTGGGCGGTGGGAGATGTGCTGGGCTGCTGAGGCTTTGTGCCAGTCGTCCTCTCAGGTGGCTCCCTACGGCAGTGCCTTCGTTGGCCGTGGGGCTCTGTGTGCAAGCAAGATGAGAGTCTGGCCCAGAGACGTGTAGATGTTTAGATGAAAAGTCCCTTTAAGCAGTGTTCAGTACTTGGCTCCCCCCTCCCTCCCAGTGCTTTCGGGTTCAAGTTATGTCAGGGCAGGTTTAGATTGGATATTAGGAAGTATTTTTTCACTGAAAGGGTTATTAAACATTGGAATAGGCTGCCCAGAGAGGTGGTGGATTCACCATCCCTGGAGGTGTTTAAGAAAAGGGTAGATGAGGTGCTTAGGGACATGGTTTAGAAGTGGGTGGGTGGTGGTTTGTTTTGGGTTTTTTTTTTTTGTGGGTTTTTTTTTTTTTTTTTTTTCTTCAGGGTAGGTTAACGGTTGGACTTGATGATCTTAAAGGTCCCTTCCAACCTCACTAATTCTATGATTCTATGATGCTATGTATAATAATTGAACTTATTTGCACTTCAAATAATAGCTGGGAAAGTTACAGGTTACTGTAGCCTTTAGTCTTCTGGGCTGTTCCTGAATAAGTGCGTCAGAACTCTTCGACCAAAGGTTTTGAATGTGGGTGATTGTAACTGTGTATGGAGAAGACCTCATGTGGCTTTTCGTGATTCATTTTTTCCTGCTGAAATATTGAAAATATGGAGTAGCAAATATAAATCTTTGATGCGTAGAATCTTAAGAGGAAAAAAAAAAAACGTTGTGTATTTCTGGTATTTGATATTCTTTTAATGATGGCTCTGCGACCAAATTCGCTCACCGGCTTCCCCTGCTCTGTTGTGCCGAGCACTTCAAGGGAGGGGGTGGGAGGTCTGGAGCAGGTCGGGGGCCTTTTTTGGGCTGTTTCACTCCCCTCTCGCAGCTTACTGGCTGGTTGTGCTTCCAGGCGATGTTAGCAACTACATTTCTGACCCGAGTTACTAATAATGAGTGTTACTGACCAAGCTACGGTGCGAGTGCAGTGCTGTTTGGTTTGGGATCTCCGTGCCGTAACGCCGGGGCAGTCGGTGCTCTTGTGCCATACCCCTTCGTGGCGTTGGGTCTGCGTCACGCCAGACAATTTTCGAATGTCTCCTCATGTGCAAACATTTGCTCCAGTTATATTTGATGGGAACTGCCAGAACTACTGAGAGCAGGTAGAAAGGTAATTAAATGTCCTGAAGCGCAGATTTGTGGCCACCTCTTTCTTCCCGTGCCAGGCTCCCTCTGGGTTTGAGAGATGGTTATTCCATACGTTTCGCATGAAGCTTTCAGCATGACCCTGGAGTAGGTTTCCAAGTATTCAGAGCCTCCGTTTAGGGCCAGGCTTCTCCAGAGAGCGTTTTACCTGGTGGACTGAGCTCTTCTGAAAACTTGCCCGCTCATTCAGCGCCTGCAGAGGAGAAGTGGTGTTCAGAGTCTCGTCCCACTGGGGGAGTACCTGCCCTGAAGATCTTGCAGTGGGATCTGGTCCAGGCTCCACTGTGGTCAATATCAACCTTGAGCCTGACCCGGTTGTGGAGCAGGGCAGCAATCCCACCCATCTGGCTGTCACAGGAGATCCAGAAAGTTTGTACAGTCTCATTTAAAACAAACCTTTCTCCATGCTACGGAGCTTCTTCCTGAAAGCGTCTGCTGGCTGGAAGGCAGAGCAGAGGAGTTTGGAGTCTGCTGGGGACCAAGGGCATGGGACCTCCATGGTGATGGTGGCAACATCAAATACATCATCTGAGGCTGCAAGTTCCTGGCCCTCCATTCCCTCCCCGAGCCCGGGTGTCGAGAGACAGAAGGGATGGGCGGACTCAGCGTTTCCTCCCCGAATGGCTGCGGGGGGAGGCTCTCCGGAGCCAACCTCAGCTGCTCTGCGGCTTTCCTAGATGTGGGGACGAGTTTTCCTGCTGTCAGGAATAATCTGGGCTTTCTGAGCCGATGACGGTGATACTGACCTGAAAATGGTATAGTTTCTTGGGGCGGGGGAATTACCCTTCCCTCCGGTCATTCTGGTTAAAAAAAAATATGCAAACAAAACCTCTGTTGTTATTTATTAAAACTACTCAGTCCAAATTAATATGCTGAACTCTGTTTCTAGTGTTATGTTAAGAACTCTTGTCCTCCGTGTTGTCGTATTTCCTTCTGCTGGGGAGAGGAGCACCACGAGAAGAGTTGTGTCATGGTGCGCTGGTTCTTCCAGCTCCAGCTTGGAGCTGGAGAGCGTAAAGACAAGCTGCAGAATTGTTAGAATAAAATACATCAGACTTCAAAAACAGGGTTTTAATCTTTTTTTCTTTGGTTTTTTTTTCCCCCCTGGTTCGAGACTACTTATTTAACAGAACCTTTTGCCCATTTCTAGCTTTTCCGTCTGGATTTTTTTTTTTCCCCCGCCCAGTTTTTGACCAGAAAAGTACTTTTTGAACCCGAGCAAGCACCAAGCTGCGGCTCCCTGAGCTGCCCGGGTGTCAGGGCATAGCGGGTACCTCTGCCGCCGCTCGCCGCGCTGCGCGTCTGCGGAAGGCGGCGGTGAATTTCTTCCATCTTCCAGAAAATTGTCAGTTTGAGCATCAGATTAGCGGGAGCGAGTCAATGCAAAGATCGGAGGGAGGATTTTGGCTGCGCGTTGCTTCGCAGCTGGGGATTTCAAATTGTCTGATGGGGCTGAGCGGTGTTTTTCATGGGGTCGTTTGTGAGGGGACTGAGGAAACATTACTTCCAGGTACAGAAACAGGCAATTTAACAGATTTCTCATATGTAACTCTTTTAAGGCAGAGGTGAACCCATACCGAGAAGCATTTGCATGTGTGTGGAGAAGATGAAGTGAGATATTTCTGTGGCTGGCTTGCTTGTCCCATAGTGTCCGTATTGCTTTCTGTGCTGCCAGTTCCAGCACTGCTGAATGATATTGAACCAGTTTTAATGTGGAGTGGGTTTTTTTTTCGCTTTGTGTGGGTTTTTTTATTTTATTTTATTTTTCTTTCTTTTTTCCCTAGTCCACGGGAATTTTCTGTGCCTGACCATAAATCGAAATCAGAACATATAGAAGCTTGAATCTTGTCCCAGTGCTTTTAAGAGGGAGCCTGTACAGCGCTGATCTGCGCAGCCTTCAGTTTTCACAGCTGTGCTCTGTTGTTTGGATTAGAATCAGAAGGAAGGATATTTTGAAAATTTTATGCCGGTCCTCTCCATAGTTTGGCTGAAAGGGCCTATTGAGTTTGGTACCACGTGTTTGAGAAAATCCTGATAGTAAAGACAGCTTTGGTGCCTCCTGCTAAAATGAACTACTGGAGGGATGAGCAGTGCTGTTAAAAAAATGCCGAGAGGTGAATTTTTCTGGTAGCCAACGAAGAGCGGACCCAACGGTGTGGTGGGAACCTCCAGCTGAGGACAAGGCTGAGGGGTTGGCCCCGTCTCTGGGCAGCACGGCCGCCGGCAAAGCTGCCTGCTGGGAAGCGTGGTTGGGATGGTGGAGGAAGCGGAGCCCTCTCTGTCGCGTTCCTGTTGGGGGAACACCGGTGCCGAGGTCTGCAGAAGAGATGTTACGTTCTATGAGATCGGGCGGTTCACTTTGATAAATGTGCGTTAAATCACTCGGATTCAAGAATGCAGTCTTATCTCCACGCCTTTGAATCCATTAACTTTTATCTTGCCATTTGAGATGGCAATATAACTTTTCGGTGGTTTATAAGGCATGTGAGGAAGCAGTTGTCTGTGAGTGATTGTTTTGTTTTGATCTAGTGTTTAGAGGCTCTTTTTTTCCATTACAGAGCCCGAAGCTGGGTGCTAGGATGTGTAACATTTTCAAAGGGCAGCGTTTTAATCTTGTACCTCTAAAACACAGAGTTGCTGTAGAAGGATGAGTCTGAAAGGTTACAGGAGCCCAGGTAGGTCCTGCTGTTGCCTTTCCCCACAGATCAGCGTTGCAATATTCGGTTGTGTGACTCCTTGCGCCTCCCCTTCACAATCCTGCAGCTTCTGGCTCGGGAGCGGGATGGACACGCGCTTCCAGGGAGTTACCCCCCTGCAAAGACTTGGGATTTTGTTGTCCTCAGCAGCTAGCACGGATGGAGTTCCAATGGTTTCCCTGGGGGTGTCCAGTGGGGGCTGGGGCTGCCTGCTGTAGGAAGTAGCCCCATCAGGAGTAGCCCCATCAGGAGTAGCCCCATCAGGAGTAGCCCCATCAGGAGTAGCCCCATCAGAAGTAGCGGGCTTGCCACAGGGTGTGCGGAGGCCAAGGGTGGCCTTTCTGCGCGTCACGGCGAGCCCGGCACCAGTCTCTAAACAACCGAGACGACTGCCTTTCGTGGTCAGGGGTGATGAAAAGCCCTGGCACTTCAGGACAGCGAAAAATATTCACTGAAGTTCTAGTTAGTCACTGCTTAGTTGTCCCTTTCCTGAAGCCACTCTCCCGCATCCTTCTCGCGTTTGAAATGCTGACGGGCTTCAGGCTGCAGAAGCGGTGGAGCTCCTCTGCCCTAAGGAGAGCCACGTTTGAAGAGATCGTGAGCTGCGAGCGCTAGCTGAAATGAGCTGTCCTGGTTTGAGGTAAAACAGGACCAATGTTGTTCAGTAACTTTGCTTCTTAGCTGGGCCTCTTCTAACTACTGAAATTAACTGCATATTGTGCAGACAATGTTTGCTCTCAGAGTGATCAGACCCATGTTTATAGCTGATGCCCAGGCATGGGATGCAGAGAGGCTCCTGCTTATACTCATTGCTATAACCCCCACGGCCAACCAACTTTGTTATTTGCCCCGTTGGAGGGTCGGAAGTGGAAAAGCACAGTGGGGTCCCACCTGCAGGGAGGAGCAGACAGGACAGGTGACCCAAAACTGACCAACAGGGGATTCCACCCCATCTGCCTCATGCTCAGTATAAAGCTGAGGGATCAAAGGGTCAGCGCTCTTCCTTCAATGGCTGACGTCTGAGGAGGACTCTGTTCGTCTGCCTGTGATCCCCACCCTGAACGCAGATCCGGAATCCAGTTCCCATCCGTCACTGAGTCCAGCCTGGGACTGCCCCAGTGCCAGCGGTGTCGTGATTGTCATCTTGGGAGCTTGATATGGTTTTGTATATATTTTTCATTATTTCTTTTTATTTTATTATTAATATTTCATTAAAGTAGTTTAGTTCCTTCTAAACTCATAAGTCTCTCTTTCCTCCTCTGCCTTTCTCTTTGAAGAGGGGTAGAGGGGAGCATCTGTCGGTCCCATCTGGGGTCCCCCAGGTCCCCAGTAGCCGATTTGGCCTAAACCACGACATGAGCTTTGGCAAGCTCTTCACCTGGAGAGAGACATCCCAGAGCTGCAGCTTAGGGATTTCACCCCGGTGGCCGGACAACCTCCCACTGGTTTTCTGTGCCTGGGACTGGGCTCCAGCAGGTCAGAGCGGGGGTCCAGCTGCGTGGGGCAGTGAGGTCTGTACAGGTGAATGTATTTGGGGACGTTTGCCAGAAAGGCAGAACCTAAGGAGGCTTTGGACTACCGCAAAATGCTCTGTAGAGATGTAGAGGTTCTGGGAGTAGGAGGAGCAGTCAGCAGCTGGGGACCAGTGAGGTCTGCGAGCAGTCTGGGGTCAGGCACAGCCCCGGAGCCCCATCTGCAGAAACCTGGCACTGAAACAGCTCACTTCGGGTTGGTTTAAATTATTTTCAAAGGGCNTGGTTTTTTTTTTTTTTTTCCAAGTTAGGATTTTTATTTCTCAACATCAGAAGTTATTCGTGCTGCTTATGTGATATTAGCAAAATAGCCGCGTGCGGCGGGCAGCGCTGGCCGGGGAAATGCCTGTACCTTGTTTGCTCTGAAGTTTACTGCGCCGGTTCTGGAAATAACAGCCTGACCTTTCGTTCCTCTGCTATGGTCTGAGGGTGTTCTTACGTGGATGCGGAGCTTTCCAAGATAAACGAAGTGAATGTGGTTTGGCATTGAAATAACTAGTGTTGTATCAAGCTAGAGAATTTCAGAAGCCATTAATGTCTAAAGGGATGTCATTTTGCTCACTTGGGGATAAACTTTGCCCCAGTCTGTATGCAGGGTTTTTTTTTTTGGTCCAAATTCAGATCTTGATAATGGTATGAGTGCCATTGCTAATGCCGGTGGAGTTATTCTGCGTTTCTTTTACTTCATGTGTTTCTAAGAGTCCAGGTCTTATCTGATTTTTTTCTTCTTTTTTTTTCTGAAAAGTAGATATATGTGACAAGATTTAATGTCTGAGAGCGCTGAACTGAACGTTTCTATATTACTCTTTTTGGAAGGCATGTGTTATTGAAGTCATTCTGGATTGAGCCCTGATGCTGTTTGGATAAGGGGCCGCTTGGGATCCGGCGGAGGATCAGGCAGCGGGCTCAGAGCATCGCTGGCTGTCGGCCCCACGCTGCCCGGAGCCGCCTCCCGGCAGTGTGCAGCCTGCGCCCGGCTTCAGCAAATATTTTCAGTTTTCAGCCGAAAACCATATTTCTCATTTGTGAATCCAAGCTCTTTCTGAGGCCTTTTCTCATTTTCGCATTTTCTCGTGAAAACTTATTATTTGCTTCTTCAAAGGGTTTAAAATGCCTGCTCTGCTTTTTTTTTTTTTTTTTTTCCCCTCTCCTCTGCCCAGCATTTCTCAGGAACAAAAAAGTGTTTCTTACCCTGCAGCTGTCATTACAGAGCTGAAGTTAGAGAGGGGTCTGCCTCATCCTGGGAAAAAAAACATTGTTCCCAACAGTTTCTTAATCTCAAATCCATATGTGGGACAATAGGAAAGTGCTGTCGTAGTCTTCCCTATCACCCCAAAATCTACCCGGTCATGTTTTTATTTATTTTCTTATTAAACCGCTTCCTGGGAGGTTTTTCAATCTGGTCTCCTTACGGAGTTTTACAATTCAGTATACACCTGCATAAAGTCAGACTGAAACATCTGCTTTAAAAATGACAGTCCTTACAGTGCCGTACGTGACTTCCCATATAGACAGTAAAGTGATGTTGTGAGTTTGAGGAGTCGGATAACAAAAGTTAGTCATTGTTAATCATTGCAACCGTGCTGCAGAGCCGTCAACGCAGAGCGGTTACGGCTGTGTAATACAGTTTTCGGAAAAATCACAGTCTTTGTAGCATCCCAATTAGAAGGTGTCAACACGCAGCAGTACGGTTTTGTTTAAGATACAGTTTTATTAGGGCTCTCCGGCTAAAGGAGCAGGTAAAGGGTCCCTTCGCAATGCCACCTCGTACCTGACCAGCGGGGTCGGCTGCCCAGGGAGGGAGCAGGGACGTCGGGACCGCTCCGGGGGATTCGGCGATTATTTTGCAGTGGGAACAAAGTGACACAGCACAGCCTGTCCATCTATGATTCTGCCTGGATGTGGAGGAATGACTTTCAACCGTATCATCACCCTCTTAATGTAATTAGTCCTTCCTCCTGAAAGAAGGTGATTGCAGTGCTAGTAATGCCAAGGTGACGTTGTGCCTTAGATCCCCTAAGCTGCGCGGTGACGTTTCCCTGGTGAACAGAGGGTGTGATGCTGTTGATGCCAGAATAACGCCCCGTGCTTTGCCCGGGTGATTCACGATACTTGGCAGCCGTAGTCACTGTCTTTGGCCCTTCTAATCCTTCCTGTGTGTGGGCACGAACAGGGTACAGAGATGCTAAAGCCCCAACCTCCAGCAGAGCAGGGAGTTTGGGATAGCAGCGTGCGCCGTCGTAGAGAATTGGGCTGTAATCTTGTGCTTTGTAAAATTCTCGTGTATGCAGTGGTTTGGATGGGTCCAGCCTCCAAACAAGTCTTTGGGACAGAGTTTGGAGGCAGGAATCTGCTCGAGACCACTGTCTTAGTGCCTTCAGTTGCTCGCCTGCCTTGATAGGTCTGACCTGGAGCAAACGGGCTCCATAGCGAGAGTGAGCGCTGTTGAATGCTGCGCGGTGATTTATTGCCGGGGCTGGTTGTCCCACGCGGTGTTTTACTGCACTCTGCGTATACAGCCAAGGTGCTCTAGGAAATATTTAATGCCCTTCTGCTTTGTACATCTGGAGGTCAAAAGAGAATGTGTTTTTTTATTTTTTTCTAGCTAATCATCGTCTCTTGCAAACTAATTGTGAGTAAAACAAAGCAAAAAGAAAATGTGTGGAGTCTGGCCAATTCTTATTAATGTCTGAACCAACTAGTGCAGTGCAGTGTTATCGCTCTGACTTGATTTTACTGAACTTTTGTGGGATTTTGAAGTTTTACCCTGACTAGCTTACCCTAATTTTTGCTGTGTGGCTGTTGGTTTTTGTGTGTGTTTGTTTGGTTGGTTTTTTTTTCCCCAAGCCAGTGGGTCAATATAAAGAATTATTTTAAACAGTGAATGTGAGATGGCTTTAAAAAAATAATGGGTGTTGCTACCAGCATTTACCTTATAGATACTCCACTGGAAGTTGATAGTGAAAGGTGTAATTGGCAGGGTGCTCATATTTACACAGATCTGGAGTTTATCTCCATTTCTGGGCAGTATTTGGTGCTGGGGGGATGTGTCCTTCTCCTTCAGACCTGGCAGAGGATCAGCAGGGCACGTTGGCTGGTGGGGAGGCTGCCCAGGTCCCCGCCACGCCAGAGGACGTTTCCTTGTTTGCCTCTCTTGGCTCTTTTGCCCTTTCCTCCCAGAGCAGCCGGACCTCGGAAGCTGTGTGTCCATCTGCCGAGATACTGGATGGCCGAAGGCTGGGTCCTCATCCGAGGAGCTGAAGAGTGACAATGGGGATTGAGATGATTTCGGCTTCTAATGTGTGTGTCTCCATTAATATTTTGTTAACCCTGCGTTAACACTGTGTTGATTACTAGGATAAATAATTATTCTTGGTAGGTAGCTACAGATATGTGGTAAGATTGATGCTAAATTTTTTAGTACTTGGTACTCAGTATAAGTAAAATCAGTTTGTCAGATTGCTTCCTTTTGTGTGCTTTTTTTTTTAAAATTTTATTTTTATATTTAGTTGGCAAAAGAGTATGCACAAACAGGGTTCAGATGGCCAGAGCCTCCAGAATCTCATTATCTTAATTGAAAAATGTCAGCCTTTGACATTAATGAATGATTTAGCTAGTACGTGATTTAGTCACTGGGGAGAAATGGGATCGACCGTTACAACCATCCTTCACTTCCAGATGATAATGAGAAGCTACAGCCCACAGCTCTTAAGAATTAATAGCTCTGGGCTTAGGACATTGTTTTCGTATATTAGAACATCTCGTTTCTGTTATATTTGGGAATGTTATATCCTGGAATACCTTCACTTAGGAAAACGGGAAGGTGCACAAAGGACATCCTCCTGTACCCTCTAACGGTGCTCTTCAGCTTTTTACTGTCTGCAGATGTGTTGCCAATGCTCTGCCTCTGCTTTTTTTAAAAAATCAAACTGTTTTGTTTCTGTTGACCTTTCTTCACTTACCGGAGGAAATAAGATGTTTAGACAATGTGTGGGGATTAGCTGTCTATTAAACTACCATAGTAAACAAGTAATTAATTCTCATCAAGATGTACACTGTGCTCTGTGCGTGGATTTTATGGAGTCTTCTGGAAAAGAAAATATTTTTCTGTCTAAAAAGCATTTCCTACCCAGTGACTAGCTGTAAAAGAAACAGCTTGAAAATATTTCCTGGCCGAAGGAAAGGATCGGTACATACTTTTAGTTTGCCATTGTGGTTAACATCACTATGTGTTTTTCCAGCACTTCCTCAGTTTTTCTCAGTTTTATGTACCTAAGCGCTAATAAACATAGGTGCAGAAATAACAGTCCATCTGAGCCAATCTGTTTGATCTTTTCTTTTTGTAACACCAATGCTGGGATTTTGCAGAGGATAATCTGAGGATTTGGGCTCGGCTTTGCTCCTGTTTGAAATCACTGTTAAAATACTGACGACTGCTGCTGGATCAGAAGCCTGAGGGTTGTGCCTTGGGTGTTTTGTTTTTTTTTCCTTTTTTTTTAAAAAAAAGAACTAGATCAGTGGGCAAAACACAGCGCTGGTGTATCGCAGGAGATAAGCAGGTGAGGATGTGTGGCCAGCAGGGCGAGGGAGGGGATTCTGCCCCTCTACTCCACTCTCGTGAGACCCCACCTGGAGTACTGCATCCAGCTCTGGAGTCCCCAACATAAAAAGGACATGGACCTGCTGGAGCGTGTCCAGAGGAGAGCCACGAGGATGATCCGAGGGCTGGAGCACCTCTCCTATGAGGAGAGGGTGAGAGAGTTGGGGCTGTTCAGCCTGGAGAAGAGAAGGCTCCAGGGAGATCTTAGTGCGACCTTCCAGTCCCTAAAGGGGCTCCAGGAGAGCTGGGGAAGGACTTTTTACTGGGGCATGGAGTGATAGGACGAGGGGGAATGGCTTCAAACTGGAAGAGGGCAGGTTTAGATTGAACATTAGGAAGAAGTTTTTCACTGTGAGGGTGGTGAGGCACTGGCACAGGTTGCCCAGAGAGGTTGTTGAGGCCCCATCCCTGGAGGTGTTCAAGGCCAGGCTGGAGGTGGCCTTGGGCAGCCTGGTCTGGTGGGAGGTGTCCCTGCCTATGGCAGGGGGGTTGAAACTTGATGATCTTCAAGGTCCTTTCCAACCTAAACCATTCTATGATTCTGTGATGAGCGGTGTGGGTGCTGGAGCGCTGTGCGTGGGGTGTGTGCCCACACGCAGTCGTGCAAGTGGGAGTTTGCTGTGAGATGCATTTCAGAGCACAGCCGGTGGCGGATGGGTTTTGATGACCAGTTTTTGCCTTTAGGAATAAAAGTGTAGAGTTCATTTCAGCTTCTAAACCAGGTTAGTGAACAACTCTTTGCAGCACCAGGCAATGGTTTGCAGAGCTTAGAAGGTGGTTTTTACGCCATCACCAGTCTGCAAAGAAAGTTGGGGTTGGCAATACTGGTGTGTCGTGGTTTAGGCCAAATGGGCTACTGGGGACCTGGGGAACCCCAGATGGGACCGACAGATGCTCCCCTCTACCCCTCTTCAAAGAGAGAGGCAGAGGAGGAAAAAGAGACTTACGAGTTTAGAAGGAACTAAACTACTGTAATGAAATATTAATAATAAAATAAAAAGAAATAATGAAA
>VUYV01000201.1:650498-667727 GCA_008711295.1 Anarhynchus alexandrinus | reverse complement strand
TAAACATAGGTCTGATCACTCTGAGAGTGAACAGTGTCTGCACAATATGCTGCTCACTTCAGTAGTTAGAAGAGGCCCAGCTAAGAAGCAAAGTTCCTGAACAAAATTGGTCCTGTTTTACCTCAAACCAGGACATGGTGTTTCCAGAAAAGGAGAAAGCAAAGCTGGCAAACACATATGTCCTCAGCGCTTCTGCTCAGCCCCCCGTTAATGCGGGGCTTTTGCTGTTGCCTTTGGGCTGTGCCAGCTGCATTTCCCCGCGGGCCAGCGCGGGGGCTCCTGCCGCTTTGCCGGCGGTGTTTCGCCGTCGTCGCTGCCCCTTGGCCTGCCGCCCGCACGCGCCCCGAGCGACTCGGCACCATGAAATTATTCCAAATTGGGAGTACCCTTTTCCCCTCGGACTTTTCCAGTTGTTTTCATTCCCGGCCACGGCTCAGCAAAGCCGTGGGGTGTGCGTTTCCTAACCGGCTGCTTCTGGATGGCTCCACGGCGTGGCTGTCTTCTCGGGTCTCCCAACGCCGACGGTTCGGTGTCGTTTTGCTGTTGCGCCGTACTGGGAATGACTGCTAAACTTGTCGTCCGATTTCCTTGCCGATTCCTGGCAGAGCTGCGTGTGCCTTCTTCCAAATCGCGTATCGCCTGAGCCCGACCCTCACAGTCTGGGATTTCTGTAGCGCCTCGTTTTCTGTAGATGTGTGATCACGCGTGATTTTTCCTGCCTTAAATTGTTGTTGTTGCATTTTTTTAAGTTGCCTTTCGTCTGTTACCGTTGCAGACAATATCTAAAACGGTGATTCGGAGATGCTCAGAAAACCTGGAGGCAAATGAGGAGATTCCTAAATTTATTCATCCCTTGCACTCTTTAAGCTCTGATGGTTTCCATACTGACAGATGTGTTACAAACCTGCGGGATCAGAGGTGAAAGCGAGGGGTGGTGACCTCTGTGGCACCAAAAACCAGGCTAGACAACCCCTGTGGTTCTTCGGTAGCTGCGCTCTTTGGCGAAAATAGGTTTGAAATGTTTTTGAAGGCTGGGTCCAGAGACAGACCGTAAATAGATCCGGTAAACTTGCTCTCCTGGGTTGCAGAACATCCCTCAGTAGGTCAGACCTAAAGACCACCAGCTATTCCTGCTGTATTTATTCATACGTGAGCGTACTGCGGTGAAATTATCGCAAAACTGGAAATGAAGCAAGCAGTAAATGGAAAAGCTGTGCCAACCAAAATAATAAAAAGAGGGGGCACACCTCTAATAAATGCTGTGGTGTAATTGCTGTAAAAGCGTGCACGGATTTCATAGAATCATAGAATGGTTTAGGTTGGAAAGGACCTTGAAGATGATCGAGTTCCAACCCCCCTGCCATAGGCAGGGACACCTCCCACCAGACCAGGCTGCCCAAGGCCACCTCCAGCCTGGCCTTGAACACCTCCAGGGTTGGAGGGTTATTTCCAATAACAGAGGTCTCATTTCTGCAAAACTTCAGCCACGTCCGTATTTGTACCTACTGCGCGCCGCCGCCGGTGCCCGCGGCCCCGTGAGCTGCGCCGTAAGTAGGGGTCCGATTTCTTGCGGGCACCGAGGCCTCGCGAAGCGTTCCGGTTTTCAGTGCACATGTGTCTTTTTTTTCCGGAATTGAAAACAGCTTTTCTTCCCTGGGCTGAGCTGGCAGCCGGCACAGAAGGCAGTCTGCTTTGTGTTTATCAATCCCGGGAGAAGTCCAGCTCTTGCGAGCGTAGACCAGGCTGCCCAAGGCCACCTCCAGCAAGTTTAACTATCTTCCACTCTTTTTTTTTTTTTTTTTTTTTTTTTTTGTTTTTTTTTTTTTTTTTTTTTTTTTTTTTGGTGTTTGTTTTTAATGACTTAAATACGGCCATTCAGGGAGGCCATTTAATTCTTTAAATATGGCGAGGAAGGCGTGAGTGAATTAAGGGCAGAGGGTTTAACCCCGTGATTTCCGACGCTTTGCCGGTGGCCCCGGGTGCCGGTGGCCCCGGGTGCCGGTGGCCATGGGTGCCGGTGGCCTCGGGTGCCGGTGGCCGGCTGCTGTGTGCCCGTGCCTGCTCTGTCCCGGGAGGTGCTGCTGGAGCATCCCCTCCAGCCCCGGGCAGGGAATCCCAAATCCCGTCCTGCTGTGCCCTCCACCCCGTACCTCTCGGTGTGGGGACTCTGTGTGCCGGAGCCTTTTTGGGGCATCTGTAGAGGTTTTACCCCTGGGGACCGTGGTTTTTTGGGGAAACCCTCATTTAAACTATTGCTCTGTGCTGCCATCTATGCAGTGTGTTCGGAGAGAATAAGCAGCCTGGTCCTGATGCGTTTGTTAATCTATTCCGTTCATTTTAATTAGTCCAATTTAAGCTGTGATGTATGTGTGTAAAAATGGGCCTCGATCATTTCGGGGCTTGGCTGAAACCCTGTGATCCAGGGCTGTAAATAAACCCCTGGCAGGGAGTGAATACCGAAGGGCTTTAGAAGGGTCTTTTCAGATGATTCCTGTGCCCATGTGCGGAGAAATGGGGACGTGTAAAAGGTTTCCCTCGTAGCTGAGGAAATTTTAAAAGTCTGTGCTGGCACATTTAACCACCGGAGTTTTTAATTATTAGAGTTCTCGCAAGCCAATTTCTTCATAAATTGTGATGGCCCATTTCACTAACTGAACGCCAGGTTTATTGCTATATGAACTTGATAATTAGTTTGTAATCCGTGCGTAGGCATTTCATCCTGGCGGTTTTCTCGCAGAGAATAATTTGCCTTTGATTTGTTGAGGGTGTTTGGTTTTGGTATTTTTTTTTTTTGGTGAAAACAGAAGTCCCATTCACGATGGGCACAGCAAATGTAGTAAAACGCTATCATAGCTGGGATTTGTTGTACGCTATGGATTTATGTCAAGAATGTTAATGATTTGTTTATGAATAAGCGAGCCTGTAGTATTGTGAAACAGTATCTGGCAGGGCTGCTGAATGGACATTTTGAGAGCAGAGGATTCTTGAACCGAGTAAGCTGTAGATATTTGTGTGTCTCAAACTAGTCATAAGTAGGCTTATGGATTTTAAACAGAAGTGTTTATTTAATGCGTTATTGTCGTCTACAGCGCTCATCTGGCATGTGTATGGGCCACTCGATAACAAGCAAAGAGGTTGTTAAGTATTTTTTAAGGGCAGTTAATCTCCTTCTAGTGGGCTTTATTTTAAATACGAGGTTTTCTTCCAGAAAGGAACACGAAGCCTTTAAGCAGAGCGGTGCGACGTCTGCAGAGTCTGCGTGGATCAGGAAGGTACTCTGGATTTGCAGTGTCTCGCTTGGGTGTAGCACCTGGTTTAGCAGAGCCACCACTCCAGTTTCCTGATGGCATTATTCCTCGGCTGGCGATATGTTGTATGGTCCCAAATACACATCTTCCTAATGAGGGCTCGGGAAGGGTTTACCGCTTTCTTCTGGTCTCTGCTTTCTTGGAAGGATACCTACTGATGGGTAGGAGAGGTGGTTCATTCCCATCTTAGGTGAGTCCAGAGACGGATATCCCCTGTGTGTTGGGGGGTGCTTGTGAGGAGTGAAGCACAGTCCCCCAAAAGAATAATTTGGGGACTAGATCGAACCTCATCCCAGTAACGATTCCTTGCTTTGCCTGTTATAATTTGCGTGGCCCAGGTGGGGGATCTAACCACTGGGATATCAAACCAACTGACCAACAGCTGATGTCCAGCGGCATCCAGTGAGAGCTCTGTCATTGATCTGGACTCAAGTCCTTAAACTAATGTGTGAATTTTTGTGCTTTGTAAATATTGTAAAGTTTCAAAAAAAAAATGATTGCAATATTTATCCTTTCTCCAACCATCCTTCCTGTGATGAGTTTTATACGGGGTTAAATGGGTGCGAATGCTTAACGTGAAGAACGGGTTGCCGCTCCAGCGGGATTCGGGCATTTTTAAACGCAGTGAAGCCACTTGGAAAAACTGCAGGTGGAAGATGACGCGTTTGTCGCTGTCGTCGGAAGCTTTGCCGTGTGACTTCACGCACCACGGGCAGCTGAGCCCAAACCCCAGGGACTTCGGTGCTGGATTCGGGAGGTGTCAGAGGCAGTTGGCGTTGTGCATCCAGGCTGCTGTGTGGAGCGTGACTAAACTCCGCCCGGTAAATTATGGCATTTCTTGAAATAGTGCCTTGTACTTTTTAATGAGCTGGGCTATCAGCTCTGCATCAGTGGATGGTTGAAATGAAGCAAGAATTGCTTTAACATTAAAACTGTGCCTGGAGGACTTCTCTGAGAAATTGCCTATGATTATTAAGTGAATATAATACGGTGAGACAACCTTGCTTCTTTGCTGAGCTTTTTTTTCATACTGAGTGCAGTTTTGAAAGTTGAAACGAGTACAGATGGAAAGCAATGTTGAAATGGGAACGGCTTTGGAAGCCACGCAGTGTTCCCTCCCTTTGAATGTGGATGGGGAAGAGAGGTAAGACGCAATTTATTGAGATGCAACTTTTATAGAAGAATTGGATTTCCTCTAAATACGGTGTGATTGTGTGCCAAACGGAGGAGAGGCTGAAGCCAGAGCACTTCATGCGCCGAACTAGAGAAGAATCTCTTCCAAACCGAATGGGCCGGGGAAAAATGAGCCTCGTATTGCTTGTTCCTCCTGCCGGGTATGCATACGTGCAGCTGGAAATGGATAATAAATGGAATAAATAAATGGAAAGACAGCCACCCTCTGTGACAAGTGATGGGGATGACGATGAAGCAGCTGTGGGGGACAGGCGGGCTAGCTACAGTCGAACCTACTATGGGGCAGCAACACCCCGGGAGCGTTTTATGCAACCTGGGGCAGGTGCCGTGGGTTGCCGTGGGTAGCTCTGCCAAATTGCCGCCGAGATTTACCCCTGCATCCTGTGCGTGTTATTTCTTCAACAGTACATTTGTTGCTTACGCCGTTCACAGAATTGTCTCCTGTTTCTTCCCCAGAATCGTCTCATCTGAGATGGTATTTCAGCAAATATCTAGCCCACAAGCTGCATGTTACTCCCCTTCTCCAACGCAGCAGCACACATTCGAGGAGGAAGGCGAGGAGGGAAACGGTACTGGAGTTGATGAACTAATTTGTTCTCTAGATAGACGCTTGCGCCCTTTTCCCGCTCAGAGACGTACCGCACCATTAAACACCATTAAATATTGGCAGCTTCACAGTAAACTGCATTTGTGATTTGTCTACTGTGTAAGCAGAAAAGGCAATTCCAAATCTGCTTCAGGAACGGCTTTACTCTGTCGGGTTGGGAATATCGGTGATAGCCACCAGAGTCTGTTCATTTCAGACTATAATGGTGATAAAACATGAAAGTGGAAGTGCTCATGTCGTAGGGCAGCAGTCGGAATTAATCACTTTTCTACAGATGCTACAGGGAAAATAGATTCTAACCACAGCCCTGTTTCATGTGCTGGCTGAAGCTGGCTCACTTTTAATCTTTATAGTAGCGATGGAGTACTGCATGGAGTATCATGGTTTTCAAATGATTTCTACCCTTTATTTCTACAAATTAATTATTTTTAAAAATCGGTGCTTAAGCATATGCACTTGTCATAGGGTTTTTTCATTGTGCCACAGTCCAAACCCGTGGCTGTCCTCTATGGGTAACTACTGCCTACGCTTGCCTGGCTTGAGCAGCAGAAAATGCTGGTAGTTTGTGTTCCTCTTTCTGCAGGGAGATGCTGTAGCTCTTCAACCTCTGATTTCCTCTGTTGTGCTCGTTGTGGTGTGGATGATGCCGAGATGCACATGACACCCAACCAGCAGTTAGAGGTGGGGAAAAAGCAAAACTTGGGGCACTTCGATGATGGCGGTTGCTGGATCTCACCCAGGAGGGAACAGGCTTTGTTGAATGATCAAAGGTCTCCTGCGCTCATCAGCTGCTCGGAATGGAGCAGACAGATGTTTATCTCGCTGATTGTCTTGTAAAACTGTAGGTTTGGCTTGTGCAAATAGCTGGGCATGCAAAACTTGACTGCTGTTATTTCAGAGGCTTTTCTACTGTCATCTGAAAATCTGTTCCATGCAGAGAACCTGGGATCCAAAATTGAATAATAATCAAACAAGGATACTTTCTGCTTCTAAAGCCGTCTAAGACTGAAAATAGTGTAGTTGGATTAAAGGTCGGTATATTGAAGGTGAGCTAGTGGTGATTAGTTGACGTGGAGTTAAAGTTCCCTCTCAAAATCTGTGCCTTCAGTTAACTGCTTGCCCAGACTTTCCACTTTTGAGGTTATCTGTTTCAAGTTTTGCTTCTGGACTGAAATTACATACTTTTTTGGGTTTTTTTTTGTAATGAAAACATTTTGGTTGCAGTGATCTCCCAAGTAACTTACCAACAGTACAAACATTTTTACAGACTTTCTTTTAAATAGTGCTAACACGTGGACAGCAAGAGAACAGCCCTCTGTCATCTAGCTCAGAATCAACCTGAAGGAAGAAAATGTCCATTTTGAGCGTTCGGCGCTGACCGCCCTCCGAATTCCCAAGTGGAGACCTAGAGGCAAAGCCTTAGTTTGTGCCCATGTGGGACGTTTTGTACTGAATGTTCTTGACTAGCGTGTAGGCAGAGGAGCTTTGCAGTGGGCAGCCTTGAGGATTTCAGCAGCTGTAATGAGAACTGTGATGGAAGTGAGTGGTGATGAAGCTGAAGTCTTGTGTGACCGTTGCGTTGTTCCCTGTATGCCATATAGCTTCACCAGTAGAAACTCTCCACTGCGGTTCAGAGTGCTCCATCAGAGTAGCTGGGCTTGACGATCCTAGCTCATGGGTTGGTGTTTGCTTTAATTGCTTCCTAAAAGTAAGAAACTGTGAGCTAGGCAGTTACTTTTCCTAGAATTATTTGGGGAAGAGGCCAGGAAACTTAACAGGTTCCCTTGAAAAGTCTTCTGTGGATTCTCCTTCCATTGCAGAATTGGGGCTGACCCGTACAGAAGCGGCACTGGAGAGTCATGTTGAATCCCTGTGTGCGTGCATCCGTCTGCCTCATATTTGCAGTCTACCTGGTTATTGCCATATCAGTAAATGCTCAGAATTGGGCTACCCCCCACCCCACTTCTTTCTTTTTGGCCAGATTAGTCATTGACATCACTTAGTTTGGCTTGGAGATTTTTTGAAAGGACTGTACGGCCATTATATGTGCAAATAGCTTAGATAAGCGCGGTTGAGAAGCCATCGGTAGGGCTGCAGCATGAAAAATTTCAAGTATAAAAAAAATGAATTATAAGATTAATAACCCTTGTGCTTAGTGGTCAGAATGCAAATAACAAAAGCTGCAAATCTGGGCAGAGAGACGTGCTATAAAGAGCGTTATCACAAGATTAAGCCGTAGAAGACACATTTTTGCATGGTAATCTACTGGATTGATTTCGACAATTATTTATTTGTGGCAGTGGTGGTTGTGAAAGTGGATTTTTTAGCAGTCTTGGTATAATTATAGAGGACTGAAGTTGTAAAGCTGCTCAAACATTTTGCATCGCAGTTGTGTGGGTTTTTTTTTCAGCCAAATACATGCCTTTTTTGATTAAAAGAAATATTTGTCTTGAAACTCTTTTCCCCCCAGAGGAATGACTAATTGGTATTCACAAGATTCAATACTTTAATATTTTATCAGAGGCCCCTAAATTCTTTCACTCCCATCCGTTTCAGGGTAAATAATTTAGATTTCAGATGCATCAAGTTTGATAAAAGCCACCTTGTTAACATCTGTAGAATTACAGCTCGATGTGCTCTGAGGGATGCTGGAATAACTACATCAGCAATGCTTGTAAGTTAAATTGAATGGGGCAAAGGAAGAAGACAGCGGGGAAATGCCGGGCAGGCAGTTCATTTATTTTAATTTTGTTGGTTCTTTCACATCTGTTTAACTAGCTGCCCAGCACAGGGACACTGGAGACTGGAAATGTCATGAGTATTCAGAACACTTCAATCGCGTTGTATTACAGGAATATATATTAGATCTGCATCTAGAGAAGCTCCGGGCTTTAACAGCCCAGGCCCTTCTCCCTGGTTGTTGATGTTCTATATTATTTCGTTTCCCCTACAGCCTGAAACATGTTAAAATATTGCTTGCAATAATTGACAGGGTTTGCACCAAGAAACATTTAACAAAAAAACCCAAAAAACAACACAAACCCAAACCACCTCTCATTTACATTCCTGTTTCTTCTGCATCTTCATGTCTCGAAGTTGAGCCAAAACTTGCAGATTCAAAATTGATCGGCTCTCTTCGATGCAAAATTATTGAAGTTGTGAAGTGGCTGAGAATGGATGGTGTTTAAGGTGGTCAGCATCGATGGAGGGGGGAAGAAATTGAGGCGGTACTGAGAATAAGGATGTTTGTCTGTTGCTCTGCGGCATTGTTTATTCTGCAGCCGTTTTCTGTATAGAAAACTTGAGACTCATTGCTGTGTCGAACAAAGTTTGGAGCAGATTGGGCAAAAGCGAGAGTATAATTACTGGAAAAAGAGAAAGTAGCCTTCACAACGTAAAGAGGTTGAATGATGATCCTTGTTCAGGCCTGAAGTCTTCCAGTTCTCCTGGTCTTGCTGGAAGGGAACGTTGGACAGTTCTGTGCTCTTCTGTTTTCTGTAGTTAATTTAATATTTCCATCATTCAATGATCTTCATTTCATTGGGGATGTTAAATTATAAGACTGAAATAGCAATTTAGTTTCTACTCTAAAAAGTAGTAATAATTCTTCATGTAGGTACATGTGGTAGCACATGTAAAGCAGCAGTAAAGATGGGGACTAGTGCTGTTCCTATTGAACTTCAGATTTGTTTTGCCACAGATTTCCGTGGAAGCAGGGTTTTATTTATTTATTTATTTATTTCATGGCATATGAGATTCCTAAAGACTGGGATTTGAGTATGAATGAGCACGTGTTTCCAGAATGGAATTACTTGAGCTTGTTTAATCAATTGTGGATTCCTCCAGAGTGATGCTGCAGCGCTTGTGTGAGGAGTTAGCTCTTTTTAATTGGTCCCATATGTACTGGCAGATAGTATATTAACCATGCCTAGGGGGGATAAGGGCGTCTGGTTGAATATTATGGTGCATATTTTATTGCTTTTCCGGAGGGATTTGCCTTTTTTTTTTTTTTGTTTGGATTTTTTTTGTTGTTTTGTTTTGTTCTAAGAGCTGTAGATACGTGTATAATCACTAGCGTTTTGAAACTTAATACTCAGCTGAGGGATTAGTTACACTTCTGCAAAATTATCTGAACTGTGCTGACAAGTAAAGAAGAAGAAACTGAGGTTTTGCAGAGAAGCTGGAGTTTGAGTCTCTCTGGGTTTGGGTGCTTAAATTGTGAGAACTTGGAAGCTTAATCTCCCTTCTCGTCAAGTGCTGAGGAGTTGTTCTTTGAAAATCAGCAAAATGGAAACGCCAGAAAAGATTAATTACTTTTGAAAAACCTTGAAAACACCATGCAGATTCAACCTTTATATCTGGATGACGTAGATGTGAGAGGGCTGTCTTGTCCGAGGGTGCCATAGGTTCGCTCCAGCAAAGGGGAGCGCTGTCCTCAGCTGCTTTACTTGACTGATTCCGCACTGGAAAAGCAGAGTAATTTTGCATTTGGCTGTTCTGGCTCAGCTTAACCAGTAAGGTAGTTGCAGGAGAAACAGGAATGTAAATGAGTTGGTTTGATTTTCTTTTGTAAAGGTTTTTGGTGCAAATCCATCAATTATCCAACTCTAAAGCTTTGCTGAATTAATGAGATGCTTTGTAGAAGGGTATTTTTGATCACTTTCCTTAGACTCCCTTATTCCTGATGTCGGCTCTCTGGTGTGCTGCTCTTATTCACGGCTTTAAGAAGCGGGAAGACCTACTGTGGGAAGTCCTCCTGAGGACAGGTTATGCATTTGCACTGCTGTGGGACCCAAATTTTGTCTATATTCTGCATCATCTGCTTAAAGGTTTGCGTAGGCATAAATCGTGGCAGAGTTCCCCCATGATGAACAGGAGATGAAATGCCTGTGAGCGTGGTTGGGGCTGGGGACCTCTCCTTGGGAAGGTGCACGTGATGGGACAGCAGTGCTAGCCAGGCACGGTTCCCTTGGGGATGCTGTGGACCATGTACTGATGGTGCTCATAGGGATGTGTGGAGAGAGGGAAGGCTAAAGCCACCAGTTTGCTTTCTTTGCCCTCTGCAAGGCTTGGACAGATGCACCCTGATGAAGGCTTTCCAAAAAGGCTGACTTGCTGAAGAAGCAGGTCTGTTCACTTGGAGATGGCTTCTGTCCATGGGAAGGAGGAGGACCCCCTCTCACAGACCCTCAAGAATGCCAGGCTTAAATGCTGGGGGTGTTCAGATCTGGAAAAGGCAGTGCTGTAAGTGAGCGTCAAAGGAGTCCGTGATAAGATGGACAGCTTTAGAGAAAGGAACGGACTCTCATTATCTTAGAATCATAGAATGGTTTAGGTTGGAAAGGACCTTGAAGATCATCGAGTTCCAACCCCCCTGCCGTAGGCAGGGACACCTCCCACTTGTAGCTGTAAATACAAGAATTCATTAGCCTTATCCCAGAAGTTCATTTGGTTTATGTTTAAGCAATACACAAGCATTTTTTGGCAAGAATTTGTACCCTTTGTTTCTGCATAGTATTAGGCACAATGTTACCTCTAGCAAAGAATTGGAGCAAATTGCCGGTTCGCGGCAGGCATCTCCGTCATCCAGTCTGTATCCCTGTCTCGGTGAACCAGTCTTAGAAAGACAAGAGGGAGGTCGCTGAACTACATAACTGCTTAACCAAGTTATTGATTTATTGCAAAAAACCACGAAGGAGAAGAGCAAGAGAGTGAAATGGTGGTTTTGAAAGGGCTGTGTTGGGGAATGCAGGGTCTGTCTGGCAGGTATTGTATGAGACGGGCTTGCTTGGCCAGGCAGCGTGAGGAGAAAGGACTTTTTAAAGCATCCTCTGACACAGAAATTGTTGGAAAGCCTCCAAGAGCAAATTGAAAAAGCAACAGCCGCCTTCATGCTGCAGGATTCCATTGTTTTAATATTGGGCCAACTATACCAAATAATACATCTACTGGAAACTCATGTTAGGGGAAAAAATATGTTGGAAAGCAGCTAAGAGGTCAGCTCAAAATCAAAGTGAATGAACTTGACATATCTATGCTGCTGCGTGTCCTATTTTGTTCTTTTTCTTCTTGTCAGCTCCTATTTCCTCATTTATTTCCACTCTTCCTTTTATTTTTTTTTTTTAAAAAAAAAAAAACCAAACAAAACACACAAAAAACCAAACCACCACCATTTGTCTTGTCTTGGGCTTGTGTTCTGGACTTCTGAACGTAGTTTGAAGACCAACGTCGTCAGGGATGGGATGGAAGAAAAAGGCAGAGTTGTCACTGCAAGTGTAAATGTTTTTTTTACAATGATTGCATTTAATGAAATGTACAACACAGCTATCTGCTAATGGGTTTGGGTGGCATGAGAGCTAGTTCGGCCATGACAAAGTTATTAAAACTTGAAAGTTAACAGTGATTTCTGGGGCCTGAGGTGTGGGAAGCAGTTATTTATGAGAGCAGCTCAGTTCATACATTGGTGAAAGTCATTATGCTTTATTTCTATTGATGCTAAAAAAATGCTGTTCTGGTATAAAATATATGCCACGAACACAAGGCACTGGAAATGACTACTCATTCCAAAATATGTTTAACAGTCATCAGTAAATAATAAACTGTAGAAGCCCAAATCCAAACAGACATATTTAGATGTTCATCTAAACCTGCTGGAGCATGTCCAGAGGAGGGCCACAAGTCTGATCCGAGGGCTGGAGCACCACTCCTCTGAGGAGAGGCTGAAAGAGTTGGGGCTGTTCAGCCTGGAGAAGAGAAGGCTCCGGGGAGATCTTATTGCGGCCTTCCAGTCCCTAAAGGGGGCCTACAGGAGAGCTGGGGAAGGACTTTTTACTGGGGCACGTAGTGATAGGACGAGGGGGAATGGCTTCAAACTGGAAGAGGGCAGGTTTAGATTGAACATTAGGAAGAAGTTTTTCACTGTGAGGGTGGTGAGGCACTGGCCCAGGTTGCCCAGAGAGGCTGTTGAGGCCCCATCCCTGGAGGTGTTCAAGGCCAGGCTGGAGGTGGCCTTGGGCAGCGTGGTGTGGTGGGAGGTGTCCCTGCCTATGGCAGGGGGGTTGGAACTCGATGATCTTCAAGGTCCTTTCCAACCTAAACCATTCTATGATTCTATCTTCCATCCACGTGCCTAATTTCCACTGGGATGATGAACTAGGAATTCAGGTACTGCAATGTAGAGACTGATCAAAGAACTTTTTATTGTAGTACTGTGACTTTTTACCGCCTCCACTGATGTTTTAGGGACGTCTTATTTTATTTTCATGATTATGAGTGTCCTAAAATATTGACTCCTTCCTACTCTGATGTGGATCTCTATACTGAAACTTCAGGTTTTGAGCAATTACAGCTAAACTGGGAACTTAGTCTCTGAATGTCCTGTATATTCAGATTTGCTTAGGTTGGGGGGGGGTTAGTTTGGCCGCGTGTAGAGAGATGTTAGAGGATCAGTCATGAAATTCTCATCTGGCTCTGAAGTTCCCTGCAGTTTGGAGGGTGTTTGTATCTGGGATTGTGTTTTGTTTGGGCAGCGATCCTGCTGATCGGAATCGCATAAGCTTGGCAACAGAACGGAGGCATCCAGCCAGAGCAAACTCAAAGTACACAGGGTCTGAGAACAAAACGTTTCACATGAATTAAATTGTGAGGAAATAGAAATTCTTTAAACTTGTAAGAAAACAAGGCAATGTGAGCCTCATCACACAGGCAGCTGTGCCACCAGGGCTATTGATAGGGAGTGCAAGTTTTATTTATGAAATCTCGATAGTTGTGTGTTTTTAAGAGATATGTCTCATCGCCCCAGGAAGAAGAATATTCCCGGAGAAACTGGTATTAGAGTGAGATGGAATAACTCTCGGTGCTTGCTTGCAAAGATCCCGTAGCATCTTTGCTGAAAGGCGTTTTGACACTCGACTGATTTTGGTTTCCTCCGTACCATACGCTGCAGCTGGGTTAAAAAGGTTTAACCCCGAAAAGGTTCCCTGTGTCCTCATCCTGCATTTCTGTCTGCAGTCCTGTGTCCCCCTTCCCTTCGTCTATCTGTTTTTTCTGTGTATTATAGGTTTTTCCATCAGAGCTTTACCCTTGACTCCCTTGTTAGGTTGAGCAATGGCAGGAGAAGTCCAGGAGGGTCTCTGTGCCGGGCAGGAGGGAGCATTGCTCGCAGCGTGCCGGGGGCTGCCTCTCCTGGTGCTTTCCTTTCCCCAGCCTCGCGCTTTGCTTTGATGCTGTCTTCTGCTCTGTGTCTGGTCATACAGATTTGAGCTTACCCTACTAAACACACATGACTTTCTTCTGTGCCAAAATGCTCCCCGCCGCCCCCGTCTCTCCTCGATGCTATCTGTCAAAGGGACGTGAGGGGGAGAAATAGTGGCAGGCACTGGTTCAGTTTCTAACGCACAACCATGAAGGGTGGCACGTTCCCAGATGCGTCGCCCCCGAGATGGTTAGGGGTGCCATGCCCTCAGTGCGGGCATCCTGAGTCACGCCGCGGACCTGCCCAAGCTCCTCTACTTCCAAAACACCTGGAGCACCTCTCCTATGAGGAGAGGCTGAAAGAGTTGGGGCTGTTCAGCCTGGAGAAGAGAAGGCTCTGGGGAGATCTTACTGCGGCCTTCCAGTCCCTAAAGGGGCTACAGGAGAGCTGGGGAAGGACTTTTTACTGGGGCATGGAGTGATAGGACGAGGGGGAATGGCTTCAAACTGGAAGAGGGCAGGTTTAGATTGAACATGAGGAAGAAGTTTTTCCCTGTGAGGGTGGTGAGGCACTGGCCCAGGTTGCCCAGAGAGGTTGTTGAGGCCCCATCCCTGGAGGTGTTCAAGGCCAGGCTGGAGGTGGCCTTGGGCAGCCTGGTCTGGTGGGAGGTGTCCCTGCCCATGGCAGGGGGGTTGGAACTCGATGATCTTCAAGGTCTTTTCCAACCTAAACCATTCTATGAGTCTCTGATTCTATGAACACGCCACAGGGCGCCCTCAGGCAAGTCCATCATCCCCTCGTGCCCTTTGCCATTTCTTTGCGATTGAGAGATGTACATTCAGACATCATTATCTGCTTTTCACCTAAGGAGTGTCTGTTACCTGAGAGAGATTGAATGGATTCGGTTTGATAGGCTGGCGAAATATAGCTCTCGACATGCTGGATGAAATAGGCTTTTACTAACCAGATCCTGGAGCTGGGTTGGTTTCAGGACGATTACTCGGGCCGGATCTGCTTGAGTAGAGAGTCGTGACATGATGTTGGATTTGTGCGTGCCAGCCAGTGTTGGGCTACAGAGCAGGCTGCTGATGGGATGATTTCTGACTTTGATAAGTGCTTCCATCCCCTCCGTAGAGGGTTTTATTGTAGTGTTCAGTACAATGTTTATATGAACTGCTAGTAAAGAATAAATAAGTACAGCACATTAAAGTTTAATATGGGGGAGGGGAAAGTATTTAAACTGTATTAGAAATATTTGTTTAACCAGAAATGCATCAGACATGACATTTATCTGTACTGGATAGCATTTGCTTTTAAACAGAACAAAGCCTTGAAGTGGATCGGTTTTCATACGAACAGTATCAGAATTCTTTTCTTGCCGAAAAGCCAGAGGCTCGGGGTGGGGTGGTCCTCAGGTCACAGCTGCGCTCATGTCACTGATGGTGTAACCATACTGCTGAAGGACTACTGTGTTGTGATCTCCTCTGAGCACGAGTAAGAGAGTGGAGTCTTGTATCTACAGACTGGATATGTTGGTAGTCAAATTCCACTGGGGATAGGCAAAAAGGGACATTTAGACTTTCTAAAATTCTCTTGCAATTTGTTGCACTTGGTTGTGTCTTTCCCCTACTAGGCTGCTGGGTCTTGCTGTGGGATGCTGTTGAGAAGTTTTGGTTTCATTCCAGAACTATATGTATTTCAAAGGTAGAAGAAGTACTTGAACTGAAGTAGTAAATTATAGAGGTTATGTTTGAATTTCCCGGGGACTGATCTTTTGCTGATGGTCTAACGTGGATTTCACCTGGGAATTCCTTTGTAGGTACTGTAGCAGGATGTGCTGCACAGAGAATTGCTTCTCATTCTGGCAATCCCCTTTTTCAGAGGCTTTGAACTTCTAGAACAACTCCTTTTCACAAGTTAACACCTATCATTTTGGGGTTTGCACTCAAATGTATGTCTTTGGCAAAATTTGGCCAAATACAGGTCATGTGGACCAATCTGGCCAAATACTGGTCATGATGCCAGTTTCTGCAGTCGTATGTTGGTTGTAATGCCGACATTAAGAAATAGTGGGGGCTGAGAGCCAAGGTGCTGAAGGCTTTCTTACAATCATCATGTTGCGACCTCATTAGCCTGTAAACAGATTATGAGTTACAGTCCCCTCTTTCTTGACTTTTTTTTTTATATTCACATCTAATGTATAACTCTGTCTTAGATTTATTGAATCTGAGTCTTTATTTCCATCATGAAAATGAAGAGATCCACTAGCCCAGGCTTGACTGCTGAGTACTCAGTATTGTGAATGGCAGTGACTCTTTAGTTAGGACCTGAAGATGAAGAGCTGTACAGAAGTGGTACGCGTTATTATTACAAATTGTCAGTCCATACTTTTCTCCTCCAAGGCACGTTTAGTTGTATAGAGCCGCAGTTGTTTTCTCCAAGGCATTTGGCCTGAGTTGTGGAAGTCACTGTATTTTTGCTGACAAACTAAACCGAAACCAAAATGCTGTTAATTTTTAGTTTTAACAGCAACAGAAATTGTGCTTGGGCTAAATACATAGCACCTAAAATTTGCAAATTGAATGTTGTGAAATAGTGATTCTAGAGCTAATGTGTGACTGTTGAGCTGGTAACAAAATACATGTTGAAAACAATTTAGAAGTTCTTGATTATGATGTTCAGTTAACCTGTAGCTAAGAGGGTTAGTGACGACAAGGTTTGCATTGAAATAGGGAGCACTTTGAAGGTCACCAAGAAGGAAAGCGTATATTGTACCTCTGTAGTGACAGTCTTGGCCTGCTGAGGGTTTGGGCTACCAGTTATACAACCTTCAGCTTTCTTCTGTGGGGGAAAGGATGCTGTCAAGACTGGTAAACTAAGCAAAAGGAAATGTTGGAACTTGCTGCAGCATGCTTAAAGTCTTACGTAGACGAGCCAGGAGCTCCTGGGGCAACAGGAGCCAATGGGGAAGCACCGTTAATACACAGCAAAGGAATGTCACCTGGAGAGCAGCGCAAAGTAATTACAACTGCTCCAGCCAAGTCAGCCTCAAGGAAGACACGGCTGAAGTGCCTCTATGCAAATGCACAGAGCATGGGGAACAAACAGGAGGAGCTAGAGATGTGTGCATGCCTCCAAGGCTCTGATCTCATTGGCATTGTAGAAACATGGTGGGATGACTCCTATGACTGGAGTGTTGGCGTGGAAGGCTGCAGGCTCTTCAGGAGAGACAGGCAAGGGAAACGAGGAGGCAGTGTTGCCTTATATGTCAACGAGCAGCTGGAATGCATGGAGCTCAGCCTAGGGATGGATAAAGAGCCAACTGAGAGCCTATGGGTCAGGATTAAAGGGAAATCAGGAGCAGGGGACATTACAGTGGGGGTCTGCTACAGGCCACCTGACCAAGAAGACCGAGCGGATGAAGCCCTCTACAGACAGATAGGGGTGGCATCATGTTCACAGACCCTGGTCCTCATGGGCGACTTCAACCACCCTGACATCTGTTGGAAGGGTAACACAGCCAAGCATAGGCAATCCAGGAGATTCTTGGATTGCATTGATGACAACTTCCTTCTCCAAGTGGTTGAGGAGCAAACGAGGAGAGGAGCTATGCTGGACCTTGTTCTTACCAAAAGGGAGGGGCTGGTAGACAGTGTCAAACTCAAGGGCTGGGCTGTAGTGACCATTAAATGGTCGAGTTAGAGAACCTCGAGGCAGTGAGGAAAGTGTGCAGCAAACTGACCACCCTGGAGTTTGGGAGAGCTGACTTTGGCCTCTTGAAGAATCTACTTGGTATGGTACCATGGGATGAAGCGCTGGAGGGAAGAAGGGCCCAAGACAGTAGGTTAATATTCAAGGATCACCTCCTCCAAACTCGGGAGCAATGCATCCCTACAAAGAGGAAGGCAGGCAGAAAAGCCAGGAGA
>VUYV01000201.1:574520-649196 GCA_008711295.1 Anarhynchus alexandrinus | reverse complement strand
AATGATCTGAGGGCTGGAGCACCTCTCCTATGAGGAGAGGCTGAAAGAGTTGGGGCTGTTCAGCCTGGAGAAGAGAAAGGAATCTCTGGGGAGATCTTATTGCAGCCTTCCAGTCCCTAAAGGGGGCCTACAGGAGAGCTGGGGAAGGACTTTTTACTGGGGCATGGAGTGATAGGATGAGGGGGAATGGCTTCCAACTGGAAGAGGGCAGGTTTAGATTGAACATTAGGAAGAAGTTTTTCACTGTGAGGGTGTTAAGGCACTGGCACAGGTTGCCCAGAGAAGTTGTTGAGGCCCCATCCCTGGAGGTGTTCAAGGCCAGGCTGGAGGTGGCCTTGGGCAGCCTGGTGTGGTGGGAGGTGTCCCTGCCTATGGCAGGGGGGTTGGAACTCGATGATCTTCAAGGTCCATTCCAACCTAAACCATTCTATGATTCTATGAATCCTTGAAAAAGCAAAACTATGGTTTTGTGTTGAGATAATTTTCTGATGTTATTAGAGGCTTTACTTAAATTTTATTTTGAATGGTTTCATGTTCAGCAAGTAGGAAAATACAATGCTGATTACAGCTCTGACCCTTTCTTTGGCAATTCAGCTATTTTGTTTACTCAAGGAATTTTAAAACTTGCTGCCAGTTTCTTACTGATATGTTGCTTCTTGCATTTCTTTCAAACGTGAAGTCTGTATCAGTAGCACGATCTAAATGGGTAAAGGACGGATGATGTGCCGTTTTGAGCTGCTGTTACATCCATGCCAGTTAACAATCTTTTCTTTTGATGATTTTAAGTATAAGAGCTACCAAATGAACCTAGTGGTTCTGGCACATGAAATGTGAATGGTATAATGTTCCCTGAATTGCCAAAGTCATGCTTTTCAAGAACTTTGTGAACTTAAAGCACTTTAAAGAAATATTCTGGGTTCACAGCAGTAGAGAGCTAATGTCTCTTCTCAAAAAATACGTTGGCTACCGTTATAGGTCAGCATTTGCCAACAGTTTCCGCAGGAGATGCCAGGTTGGAGTGGAAACTAAGAAATGGGTTCAGCGAAGCACTTTATCCTGTTCTTGGCTTAAAGCACATGAATAATCCCATTGACTACCCACGTGTGCTTTACTGGGACTGCTCACACAGTGAAAGTTAGGCATGTGTTTAAATAACTTGCTTATTTGGGGGGCTCACTGTGTGATGTCTCCTGGCAGGGACTTGATTTTCTTATGGCAGCCATCATACGACCCGTGTGCAGGGAACGCAGCGATGTCTGCGTTAGCCATGCAGTCCAAAGAAAAAGGCTATTTCTGTGTCCACCCCCAATCCGTCCTGCACTTCTCTGGCAACTAATTATCTGTTTGCTGCCAATTGTGCTCTAGTGTTTTTGGCACCCAACCACTCCAACTTGCTCCGCTTACAAGTATTGAATTGCCTTTGCAAGGCAGAGAGTAGTCTTTTCCTTGTTTAAGACTGTATATGTGGTGGTTAAAACATGGAAAAAAAAGTAGATAATTGTCATAGCTTTCCTCAGTTTGGTCAAATTGTACTGTCTCTGTCAGTAGTCCCACTGAAGTTGATAGAGATGCTAGCAGAGGAGAAGAACCATTTCGAAGATGCTAGCAGAGGAGAAAAAACATTTCAAAGGTCCAAGCTCAGTACTCAGAGGGGCTAAATGGAGCTTTTTCATCTATTGAGTATCTGATGGAAGCACCGTTCTTTATTTGTGAACTTCTGTAAATGGATCATCTATGGAAATGGAACTCTTTCAGCACGCAGGGAGGGAGAAGTGAAATGCTAGGGTAGGATCTTCTTCCACTTGATATTTCGCACACGTAATCTCTGGTTTGATCCAAAATTGGTCCACCAGCAAAATAGTACAACTTCAGGTTAAAAATAGATTTAGATAAGTTTTCCACCTCTGCCTCCCTCTCCCATCTCCTGCATGCCCAAGGCAGCAGAAGACCTTGGAGACAGCATTTCCCCGTGCTTGAAAAGGGGCCGGTCACAGGCGGGGAATTGCTGTGACCTGCGCACGGCACGGCTTCAGCACCCTCTCCCTTCTGCATATTTTCTCCTCCAAAAATACCATCTCTGCAGTAAGTTAGCAGACTGGAGCCTATATGTAAAAGCAAGTCAAGTTAATAGAACTACAGTTGTAGTAGATGGCAATTAATGAGTGGGATCCAGCAAGCCCAGTCCTGTGGTTGGTAATCAGTGGTGCTCCTTCAAACTCGGGATCTCAGACTTTGAGCTTGCTTTACGCTTGTCACGGCCGGTTATCTGCTGTTTCACCTTTGCGAACAACTTTACCAGAGAAGCCTGGGAAACTCCAAACAAAGGGCTGTTAATTGCAACCGAAAGGCAGAAGGAAATGGGTTTTCTCAGTGAGTTTAGTAATCCTGGCTGGCCAAGAGCTCTGCTATCTTCAGAAACGTGTCAAAGAATATTCTTTAATGTACAGCCGTCTTAAATGGGGTACTCTTTTGCTGGAGCTGCGTTTGGAAGAGTGAATGGGATAACGTGTAATATGAGCCAGATGAAAAATAGTATGAGTAGATTTCTTCACTGGGATGGAAACTTGAATGCTTGCACAAACAGCACAGAGGCCCTGAACTATTGCTGTAAGAGGCTGTAACTTCACGTGTGAGGGAGGAAAACAAGTACTATTTTCACAGACTATTAGTGTTTATGCCTTGAATATACTTATGAGAGTGCTTAAGGTGCTGTAGATCCAGTATTGTCACAATTAGTAGACCTAAAAACTGATGAGCTAAGGATTAAACTGTTTTAGAAGTGTATTAGCCGTCTTTCAGTTAGATAATGATAAAGTATTTGTGAATTAAGTGGGATTTTTTTTTTCCAAGAAGTTCTCATGTATTTTCAATGGAATACTCAAATCCACAAAAATCCAGTATAGTATCTATATGGTTGATTCATCCCCTGTGTATAAACAGAATATTTAATAGGCACTTTCCTCACCTAAAGCACAGGACCGAAAAGCAAGGACCTGAGCTGATTTTCTAGCTCTGGTAGAGACTTCTTGTACAGTTCTGGGAAATCACTTAGCATCTCGCTTTCTGCGAGCCAGATCCCGGAATGTTTGTCCGACTTGCAGAGGTGAAGGGGAGGCTGAGGAAAGTGGTGACTGCAAAACAAGTTGAGAATCTGCCATCAAAAGACAGAACAAATGGTTTGGTTTTGATAAAAGTAATCTGGAGTCACTGCACATACGTCTGATAGCTGCTGATTTATAAGAGTCAAGTTATGAAGCTTTAATAAATGCGTATTTTTTTTTTTCAGACGGTGCTGCAGTATGTTACTAGCTGGGAATATTATATTAATTTGCTTCATATCTGCATATTTTCCCCCTTAGATATGCAGTAGCAAGCAGAAATGTTCAGTTTCTCAAATGAAGGTCAGTTCAAAGAAACATCCAAATGTTGAAAAATTTCTCTGACCCCCTCCGATTCCACAAAATTGATTTGGAAATCTTTCAAGGATTGGCTTTACTCACTCTAAGCAATTGCTAAGAAATTTTTCATTCAGCAACATTACTGTCCGCTTGGATAGTTCTTCACCCAGGCCTGGGGAGTTATTTCTTGTCTGCTACAGGAAGTGACAAGTTTTGAATGACATCTGTTGGTTGGTACCAATAGTGGCATTTACATTGGAGACTAGAGGAACTATTGCTTACGGAGGAAGAGAATTTAAAATTCACATGCTAAAGGCAAACCGATGAGACATTCAGCTCAGTAGGAATGGTAACATCTACAAAGGTCAACGGGATGTGATTTAAGTAGAGGAAAGAAAACAAGAATGGATGAATCCATAGTTCTTTGAATGGGTCTTTGATCCCCTGTTCTTCCCTCCATATTGTCATTAATCTATGAATAGTTTTATACTATGCCTGGGAGTGATCAGAGGTTGAATTTAGACCCTTTTTGGCATATACGTGGATTCTAGTGAATCATCTCATTTTGTGTGTGTATATCCTTTTTAATTAAAAACAGTTTCCACATTGCTAATAGTAATAATGGATATTTGCTGTTTTAAGTTATAGAACTTGTTAACTCTCCCCATGGAAACTTCCAAGACACCGAACAGCAAGTGAAACATGCAGACACGTCCAACTACTATCTCTCATTTTTCTGTGCTAGAACCGGAGATAATTGCTTTTCTTTCTCTGTTTAGCACTTTCAGACCATGCTAAAGACTAAGTTGAATGTCCTAACTCTTCGGAAAGAGCCTCTCCCGACAGTGATCTTCCACGAACCAGAAGCTATTGAGCTGTGCACCACAACTCCCCTCATGAAGACCCGGCCTCACACTGGATGCAAGGTACTCGGGAGCGTAAAATTAAGGAACGAGACCATTGTGGAGGTGCCCCATGTATGTGTGAGGACTCTAAAGAGCCCAAAGTAACCAACATGGTCATTGTTGTTCTGGAAACCCCATTAACTGCTACTATTACAATAAGGTTTGCAAATCAAAAATGATACCGAACATTTGTGACAGAAATTCTGGGCTTCAGTAAAAAAAGGTTTGGCTGCGTGACACAATGCAGATCATGGAGAATTTCTAACAGCCTGCAACGAACATCACTTGTAAACACCGTCACTGTTTCTCTCAATGCTGGTGCTGAGATAGGAGACGAAGGGCCAAATGCTGTGTATTTGCATTTAGCAGTCTGTACTAACAGAGGTATATACCTACTGAAACAGGGTTGCAGCTTAAAATTCAAGGTTAGTGGTTTTTGGTTTTTTTTAAAAAAATAAATGGGGGGAGGTGGAGACTGTTAGATTTTGATTCACATAGGCAACAAAATGAATTTGGCCAGTTACATCAAAGCACAGCTTCTGAAAAAGCGCTTCTTCAAAGTTTAATGGCTTAAGAGCTTCAAGTGTGTTCTTCTGTGGTAAGAAGCCATATAAAAATAGCCAACAAAACTGCTCTATTTGCATGTTCTGGTGGAGCCGTTTTCCTTGGTCGCAGAGCTCGCCTAGCCTCGCAGAGCCACGGGCAGCCCTGCAGACCGAGCTGGGGAACAGTTTGGCTTGTGCTGCCAGCCAGGACTTGGCTACCAAGTCCCCTTTGCTTGGCCCGGCTGGCAATTGTAGGGAGTATCCACCCATCCATGAGGGTCTTGGTGAAAATGGGGAGAAAACTGGGCTTCCGTCTCCGCTGCTCTGTCAAGTGTCAGCTCTAGGAGAGCCATTGCCTGCTGCTACACGTGCCGGATAAGGTCCAAAGTGCAATTAAACGTCCAAACCCCCTCCCCTGCCAGCGTGTCTACACACAGGCGTGCGCACACGCTCTTCCCTGTCGGAGGATCTGATGTGAGCGAGATGGGGTTGGAAGAAATCGCTTCCCCTGCTTCTCTTGGCATGCCGTGCGGGTGGCAGGGGCTGTGGGCATGCCGTGAAGGGCTTTGCTTGGGCACCTCCGGGTCTGGCACTCCCTCAGCAAAGTTTCTTCTTGAGAAGTATAATTTTTGTTTGACTTTTTGCCTGTCGCAAAAGCCAAGAAACGAGATCGCTGCTGGGTGTTGAGGCGGTGCTGCCCTGTGCTGATGCAGAAGAATGGAGGGCAAGTGACCCTAATGTGCTTTGTACGGTAGCTCGTAGCATCTGCTCTTCTGTGGTGATGTCTTGTCCTTTATGTTGACATCTAATGAATTTTTAGAGAATATTAGCCATCATAAAAATGGTTCACAAAGTATCTGCCTTTCACCCCTAGTGAGAGAGGGTTCAGACATAATAATGCTTTCTGAAATCAGTTAATCTCTGTGAGTGTGTGTAGAATTTAAATGAACCTTTTCACTTAACCTACAGTCCTTCAACTGGAAAAGATGGATTGCAGAGAGATGTTGACCCCCTCAGTGAAGAGAATCTCATTCTATATTTAGAGATCTCTTTTATTTATTCATTTATTTTTCCTGCAATGTAACATAGTAGTGGTGAGTAGGGAACATCTGCTGCCGCAACGCTCCCCTCTTCTTGCTTGCGCTGTTTCTCCTTCTCCCCTTCCCCCTGTAGCTAGTTCACCTCCTGCCGATGCCAGAATCTTACAGTGGTGTGTTTTGGGGTGGTGGCCAGCCCATCTTCAGGTGATTCAGCAGTTGTGATTTCCAGTACCCACCTTGGGGAGATGATTCCACATATATTTTGTTCCTATGGCTAAGAAATCCACCCCAGTCAGTAACTGAGAGGCTATAATTTTACCCATTCTCTCTAGTCATGATATCTTTCTTTTTCCCCTCTTTTTTTTTTTGTCATTCTTCTCTTGCCGGGCTTGTATCCTCCAGCTGTTTATAGATAATTAGCCTTCCTCTCCTCTTTCCCCTCTGATTATTAGTTTCTTGCTGAGTGATGCGATAATAGTGTTGCCATAACAAAGCCAGTATTTTATAATATGAATTTTCGCTCTGTGTGGTCTGATCTATCACTGTTATTCCAGGTGTAAGGGGGGAGATGCTGTGGTGTCGCTGGTACCGCCGAGCCTCTCCGGTTCTGAGACACGGGCTTTTCGGCAAGAGCACAGCCTCCAGATTTTACTTTCTTTCATGAGTCACACTCTTTTGATCCTTAATCGTTTTATTCCTCTTGACTGAAATCCCTCCAATTTTTTTATGTAATCCCATTAATGAGATAGCATCATTCTTCTGACAGAGGCTCCAGACATCTAATTTTATTGCACAGTTTTAACATAAGCCTCAGCTGGCACCATCGTGTTATGGGAACTTGACACACGCAATTGCTTTGCTGTTCAGAGGTCTGGGCGTTGGGTTTCTTATGTGATTGCTCTTTTCCTTGTCCTTTTTTCACAAGACAGGCTTCTCTTTTTCTCATTCATTTGGTGTTAGCTGCTGAATCCTGAAGAAACAAAACTCTCTTGCTGAAATCCAATCTCATTCTGTAATTGAATGGGATGGTTTTAAGAATAGCAGAGGAATGTCTTGCTTGAAGTAATCTAGGGGGAACCCCCCCCCCAAAATCTGGAAAGTTAAATAATTGAAAAAAGTCAGAGAGCTTCTCTTTCCCACACAATTCCAGATCTGATGCAAATTCATTACCATTGTGTTTCCTAAAATATATTTTTTTTTACTTGCAGCAGAAGGCTTAAGACTGGTTCCTCCTGTCACTGCAGGGCTACGCCTGCCTGCTCAGGCTGGCTGTGCTGTCACCGTTCCCACCGTTCCCAAATCGTGGGCATGATTTCACCCAACGGGAGAAATAGATAGTATTTGCATTGATTTGCAGCACAGATCTTTAGGTGTACATGTTTTGGAGTTTGTGCTGCTGGTTGGTTGTTGAGACAGAGGTTGGCTCGGAGGCCGTAGTTTCCAAGGGGCACCTTCTCGCCCCCCTTCCCTTCCTTTCCCCACCAGTCCCGTTTGCAAATGGGGAGCGACAGCCCCGTGCCCTGGGGTTGGGCTGTCGCAGCCCCACTCAGTAGACAGCCTAAAACAGAGCAGGATTTCTGGGTACAGTGAAGCACTCGGACTCTTGGGTTTTGCTGAGGGTTCATTTGATTTCCTTTGAGCCATGGCGTACGTTAGGTGCGAGGCAAGTCTCCGGCCCCAGAGGAACCACAGCTTCTTGTCCTTCTCCAGCTGAGACTGCCCGAGCAGGGCAGGGGGATGCAGTGCCCAGAGGGTTGTCATCTCTCTGGCAGCCACGGTTGAGCACCCATGTGCGTCTTGCCTCTTCCCTGCGACAGATGTAGTGTTTGTCAATGCTGGAGCACCAAGTGTTATGTTCAGTAGCTGCTTCGAAGAATGAAAAAAAAAACCCAGCTGGCTTATTGTATACCTGTAAGTGGCAAGTCTCAGCTTAAGCTAAACGACCCCGTGCTGGGGAAGGACAAAAAAGAGTGAGAAGTCGTCTTTTGTTCTTCCTAGCTGGACCACACTTTCAATCACAGGTTCCTAATTTGCTCTTATTTAAATAGAGCGTGTTTCTGTATCGCAGACATGAGCGTGATTTAGATTTGTGTATATAAAAAAGTATCCATCCTTGTTGGGATCCTAAGGATCTGATTAGACTGTGGCTGTCCTGCTTGTAGGTCTTCCGTGTCAAATGTTGTGCACTCTGGTGTTTCAGCTGGAAACCTCCTCTTCCCCTATCACAGCACTAAGTACCACCAGATGCAAGCTGAAAATCTGGAGTATCTCCAGAAAATAAGTTGCTCTCTACTCAGAAATGCGTGCTTTCTCTGTGCCTTTTAACAGATTTTGTTTAAGTTCTGTGTGTTTTATTCTTCCTTAATGTTCTAACGGGCTTACACTGATTCTAATGTTTCTTGATTTCTGTCCCTTTGAGCTATGGTGGTGGCATGAAAGGAACTGCCTAAACAACTCTCTCTCTTCTGCTGTAGCTTTTCCAGGCACTGCTGCAGTAATGCGAAAGGACAGAGGTTAAAAACGCTGCCTGCGATTTTTGAAGTGGTGTCATAGGTTTAATTTTTTCTTTTTTCTTTCTATTGGAAGGCTCTTCAAAGTGAAGTCAGTGCTGCATAATCGGTAGCTTGTTCTTATCCACCTGGGTCAGGCGATATTATTCCTCCAGTTCCCGGCAGCGGACAAGATTTTCGCAGCAGCCTGGGAGGCTGAGATGAGAGGAGCAGAAAGAGTGCAAATAATTGCATTCTTAAGAGCACGCTTTTATTAAATGGGAAAATATATATTAATGATACGATGTTTGCAGGCGTGATACTTGTTGCGTGCCGGTTTTATTGGATTGAGTGTATTAATTCAGGCTTTGTAAAAGGTATGATGTTGAAATTTCTGCGACGGTGTATCTTAGTTGAAGATTGACGGAAGTGTGGTTTAGCAGTTTGTACAAACGGCGTTAGAGTGGTACTGGCATTTAAAAATCAAGTCTTGCACGTATTGAGAGAGATTTAAAAAATAGCCAAGAAGCCCTATAAATAAACGGAGCTTGGTCTTTCAGAATAGCTGCATTGCTTCACTCGCAAAGCAAAAAGAAGACGGTTCCTGTACTACGCTTGCTGCCGGGTGGTGATTACGGCGGGGTTTTTTCGAGGTCTGTGTAGCAGGAAGGGGCCATGGCCACTGTTGGGCCTCCCTGGTGCAGTGTGGTGTCGGCAGGTCCCTACCGAGCTCGACTGTTGCGACCCTGGGACACACCTGATGTTGTTACACCCATTCCCTTTCGTCTCTCTGTCTTTCTCCCATTTTTCTTCTTTTCCCAAAAGTAACTTTCACCGTTGGAGACGATGCGTGCCATCAATGGTGGGCCCTACTAATAAATCTCCCTGCACGTGAAACTGCCTCAACGTGCTGTGAGCAACAGGATTTGCACCGGCGTGGCAGAGACTGGAAGTTAGTCCGCAAGGGAAAAAGTCATAATAAGTTTATAGGATGAATAGTGAGTAATATTGATCGTGATCCGATTTATGATTCATAGAAATAAAATTTTTCTTATTGGGATACTTACAAAATAAATAATATATAGTCTTAAAATTGCCCTGCTAGGCCTGATTCTGATTGTTTGTGTAAGAGTGTCATTTAGGAATAACGTCTGCTCAGATATTACTGCCTATTTTTGGTTTTCTTGCCTTGTTAATTTTGATTGCGAAGGCCTTGCAGCAGGCCTGTCTTGCAAAATACCCCATTTCTACTCTACCCTAGATGCCTCTACAACAAATTTATTAATGTTGTGTTGCTGCTTTTATTGGTCACTGCAGAATAGTGTTTTGCCCAGCATTTCTGTGCTACGCAACCTCTGCCACTTGTGTCCCATCCTAATCGGCTCACCCACGGCGGTGGCCAAATACATTATGGCTTTAGCTTTCAGGAGGCAGTGTGGTCCCCATCTCCTGGGCCCGGTGGCCCCTCAACATTCAGAAGATGACCAAATTGATGAACCATCCTTCCACCTTCCTGCAGCCCAGCAGCCCACACAGCGCGGTTCTAGTGATGGCAACCCCAGCCTTGTGCCTCTTCCCCTTCATTGCTCCCCAACCCCAAAATTTTTGCTCTCGCCAGCTGAAGAGTAGGCGAATGTCTCCCCTCTGCCGCACTGTGACTGCGTGTGGATTGGTTTTGTGTGTCCTGATATTGAATCAGTCAAAATTAGTGCAAAGAGAACATTGTCTCTCATTTCAATACACAGAGACCAAAGTGTTCTTTCCTGTTTGTACTGTCCTGTTGGCTCAAAAAGGCTGAAAATGTGTCCGAAGACTGTCTGAGATGGGGAAATACAGATGACATGAATGGGTGTTAACAATCTAGTGTTTTATTTCGATTTCCATAGATAATTTAAAAACCCTACTCCTCTTGAACATTCATTGCTATTTTGGCTACTGAAACTAGCTGGTTGGAAGCTGCTCATGTTCTTAAAACCACCTCACTTTATCCTTACAAAGCTTAATAAAAATCATAGAATCATAGAATGGTTTAGGTTGGAAAGGACCTTGAAGATCATCGAGTTCCAACCCCCCTGCCATAGGCAGGGACACCTCCCACCACACCAGGCTGCCCAAGGCCACCTCCAGCCTGGCCTTGAACACCTCCAGGGATGGGGCCTCAACAACCTCTCTGGGCAACCTGTGCCAGTGCCTCACCACCCTCACAGTGAAAAACTTCTTCCCAATGTTCAATCTAAACCTGCCCTCTTCCAGTTTGAAGCCATTCCCCCTCGTCCTATCACTCCATGCCCCAGTAAAAAGTCCCTCCCCAGCTCTCCTGTAGGCCCCCTTTAGGGACTGGAAGGCCACAATAAGATCTCCCCGGAGCCTTCTCTTCTCCAGGCTGAACAGCCCCAACTCTTTCAGCCTCTCCTCACAGGAGAGGTGCTCCAGCCCTCGGATCATCAAATGTTCTCTTTGCAGCTATAGCATGATCATGGTTGTTTTGAGTGGAGGCTTATCCAGCTGTAAATACAAGTCCAACTAGCTGCCTGGTCTTCATTACCATTTTGTAAGCCTGTAATATTAAGATGGCCATTAACTTTAATAAAGAAACAGATTAAACAAGTGAGACAAGCTAAACTGTACCATGACTCCCCAGCCTACTGTCTTCCACCATAGTTAATGTGAGTGTGAAGCCCAGAGCTTATTTTCTTCTTGCTTCATTAAAGGCTTTCTGTTGTTATCCTTAAGCATTACGTATTTTGTACTGTGAAGTGAGAGCTTGTTTTTCTGCTTCTTTCTCCCCTAATCAAATGAACCAAAAGGATGCGTGTGAAGTCTTCAACGGGGCAAATCTTTATAGCTTCAGTACAGTTAGATACAGTGCTCATTGGTGAGAGATAGGAACTTTAATGATGTGTTTCCCAAAAGTGAAGTGCACCAAATAAACTAATTCCCCAACAAGTGTTCTATGTGAAGATGGAGTATTTTGTTCACTTTTTCTTCATGTAGTGTTACAGAAATGAAAAAAAAAAATTGCTTAGTACTGAAGTTAGGGAAGTGTAAACTGCTTGCAGAAGCCTTACACATGACTGTATCCCAGAGTGCTTTAGAGAATTTGGCCGAGTCTTGTTCCAATATTGAGAACGGAGAGTTGCATGCGCTCCTTTCTTTCTCAAGACACGACTGTGGTAAGGTCCTGTCCTGCACCTACGAAGTTAATGAGAGCTTTGCTGTGGGCTCCATTGGGAGCGCGGTGGGATGCAGCCGTGCAGGCAGCACACCCTGATGGCGTTTGGCACTGGCTGCTCTCAGCTTTCAGCTTCAGAGAAGATCTCTCCTGCATATGGGGTTTTTTATTACATGCATGGAAAGCCCATTTACGTCAGTGAGGATTTATGCTTTAAATGAGTGCAGAGGAGCTAATAGAAATACGAAGGGTAGATGCAAGGGGAGGATGTTGTTAAAGCGTTGTAATGCTTCATTTCCTGAAGTCCAGGAGTCTTAGGTGGAGAATATAAATTGGCTGAAGCAATCGAATTAACCTTAAACTGAGCCTGCTTTAAATAAGACCTTCTGCAGTGCTCAGTTTTGCTGTGTTGGATGTATTTTGGCATAATTTTATTTGCTTACTGGTAAAGAGGCATTGTAAGACTAATGGATTCTGAGAGCGGTGGAAGTTATGTCCTGTCAGATACGTTGGTGGGTTGGGTTTTTTTGTTTTTTTTTTCTTAGCATTTGCACCGGTGACATTTTTCAAGCCATGGTTCAAGTAAAGGGCATCTTGTTATTCAGGAAGTTCTTACATCCCATCTGAAAATGGTCATGTATTTCAGTCAGCTTCGTGTTTCTGCTTCAACTACCTTTATAGGAGAAAGTATATGGTTGTTTTCTACATACACTGGAGTAACTTTGCTCTGAATATAAGTATATTAATTAGATGAGCACATTTTTGCCTATTTCTGTTTACTTCTGGGTTTTCATTAAGGATGTCTTTCTCAAACCATTTTAAAGAGTTCCATAAAAAGAATAAGACTGCCACCTTGGCGGGAGAGTGCTGGTGACAGGGAGGAGAGGAGGATTTCTGGGAGCCGTCCTCCATGCTGGTGGCCAGCACAGGACTCGAACTGCCCTGGGTGCAGGGCCTTTGCCCCATGGTCCCCTTTGGATTTGCTTCAAGAGGGAGAGAGCTCGAGGCTGAGCATATTGTGAGGAAAACAGGGGGGAAGCTGGGTTTCATGAAGAGATTTGTAATGGAGATAGTGGTGTGTGCGCGCACACACTCGGGAGGAGTGCCGTAGTTTTGTCCCTGTAGTGGATGTGGTGAGTCCCAGTGAAGAAAATGGGTGACGATGCATGATATGGAGTCTGGGAAAAAGAGTTTTTAACATAAACAGTAGTCGCTTTGGCTGGAATCGAGCACTGCCTTTGGCTTCAGAGCTTTGATGTTATTAGTTGCCTTTGATTCAACAAAAGCTTGAATTGGAAGCCATCAGCCCTTAATTTTGTTAGCAAATGGTATTTATCAGCAGAAGTAATCTAAATCAAACCTCTTAATGTAAAACAAAGCACTAAACAGTTTATATTTCAATTAGTTATGGAAGAGAGAGTGACTGACATGCAGAGACCACTGTGTAAAATGCAAATATATAGGAATTAAAAATGCTCCCTATGACTTGGTTGAGAACGAGCACCGGCCGTTCCTGAATTTTGCCCTTGCTTGTAAAAGCAACTGAGAAACTGGTGAGGTACCAAGGAGGCCAGGCACTGCGTGCTGGTGAACGCTCAGTAGCTCTTCACTGTGTATCAGTTGTACTTCTGTAGTATTTCTCACCCAGGAAGATCCCAAAACACTTTCTAAAGCAGCTCTGTTGTCCCCTGCTGTTGAGCTGCCGTTCTCAGCTGGCGGCCCTGTTTGCGGGGAATCGGGTCGGATCAGCTCGCCAAAGCTCGGGGGAAGGCTGCACGGGCACACTGTACCGCGGATAAAACATGCTAGGGGAAAACTAAAAAAGATGCTGAGAATTAAAAGGCGTACTTCTATCAAGTAGTAATGCATTGAAAAAAAGGTACTAAAAAGCAATATATATTAATGAAATTCCTTTGCATAAAAAAGCCATGAAATAATTTTGTATCTTGAAACTCACTTTTGGATTTTGGTTTTTTTTTTGGTCAGTTCTGGAAATCCCACTTTTCAGGGTACTTGGAGCTGTTGTCTAATTATAGCTGTCTTTGTAGGAGATAGCATAACAAAGTAGTTTTCTCTGAAATAATATTTAAATATTTAAAAGCAATTTAATCTCTCTACAGCAGGAAACGTTTAAATTTTGAAGTTCTAAATTTCCAGAATTCCTTGGGACATAGTCTTCAATTACACAAATATATAATGCCATATAGTGCATGCCAATGCGTTCTATCTTTTGCAATCTGGCACAAAGCCAAGATACCAGTGTGAAGCACAGTGGCAGCTATAAGGTCCGAGAGAGCTACAGATGTGTTAGGATATTTATTTTTTTTTATGCTGTAGAAAATACTGTGCTCATCACAATTGCTCAGGCAAAGCCTTCTGGTCATAGGAGCTAATTGCTTCCATAATAATTAAGGTTCAAATATCTAAGCCCTAATAGATTTTGACGTCTAAAAATTAAAATGAGATTGAAATTTATTATGGTGGTTACGCTGAGCAGATGCTGCAGTCAGTGTCGATTGTTTTGTTCTAGTGTGTCCTTGAGAAATGTTTCCATCTTGGTGCGGCTGTTTCAGCGTGAGGATGGAGCTGCGGTCGTGTTGCTGGCGAGCACTGGGATGCTGGTACTCCTCCGTGGCCATTAGGGCATACGGGCCCTGCTGTGAGCTGGCTCTCGGGAGGAGGAGGCACCCTTCCTTCATAGCGCATGAAGTTATTCTTTAACAAAATCAAAGAACTTCTGGCTCTGTGGCGGTTGCTCCCTCATATTATTGCAGCGGACACCTCCTGGCTTAGCGGCGTGAAACGTGCTGGGAGAGGTGTTGGCAGATCTTTTTAGGCGTGCTTTTTTGCAACACAGGCATGCGTGCTTGTTCTGTGAAGGTATTCTGTGTGGTTCTTCCCCTGAAGCCATGGATATTGTTTTCTTTGATTTCCATTAGAATACTGCAAAATTTGCATTTGGCAGTGGGTACCCAGCGCTCACACTGGTTTGAGCCAACTCAAGGAGCCTTCTCAGGAATTCGTAATCTCTGCTTGCAGCTATACTATGCCCAAAACCATCAGTTCTTATTTTGGGGCTGATCCTGTGTGCTGAAAGCTTCCCACTGAAGCAAATGACATTGGCAAAAAAGGAGGCTGAAGTTGGATTGCAGATCCATTCTTCTGCAGATGAGGTAGCGTTGGGCACGTTCGTAGATGCACAGGCTGCCGGAATGTAGACTAATGTTGTAATCAAAAAAATATTATGTCATCAGGGAAAAGAATGTCCTGTGTGTGCCACCTCCGTTTCTGTTGGTCCCAGGAGTAATCCTGTTCTCCTCCTACTATTGCAATATAGTCTGCAATGCAGTGTGATGTATAAATACGTGAACTTGGAAGACGAAAGAAATTTTTCCATTCCTGGGGTTTGATGTCAGTGTCTGAGACTAATAACTTTTTTTTTGTTTCATTAAAAGATTTTTTTTCGCATAGTTAATTAAAAGTTCATAACAATAACCATCTTTAGGCAATACTTGTGGGCAATTTTAAGGCTTGATGTATGTTATCTATTCTGATCAACTACCTTTGTTGTAATCTATTGTGAAAATTTGACTTCAGGCTTGTCGTAATTCAGTAAGCTTTCTTCTCTGAGATTCTGGGTTGTATAGGAATAACAAGTGCAACAGAGGTATGATTCTTATTATTTTTCCTTCTTAAAAGTCATGTCTCCCCTTTCTTAAAGTTTACAGTCTGGTTTGGAAAATCGGTATGGAAAATCCTAGGTTAAGAACTTCCCTTGTACTACCAACCCAAGAATCTCTGCTATTCACCTTTAATCATTTCACAGCAAGATTCTATTAAATGATACATATTGTCACAGAAATAAGATACTGAATTTCATAGCAATGTAAATTTGGAATTAAGTTTATCAAGTTTTATCAGTAAATGAAAAACTAATGTTGAATTGGTGGTGTCCTGTTAAATTTGATAGAATAGAATACTCTCTTATACCCACGGAGAGTATGGTCTATCCCTTTTTGGGCGCTGATGTTCATTTGCCTCTTAGATATCAGAGTTGCTTTCTGATTGCTAGAGGATAGCACACTGGGGAAAAAAATAATGAGTTAATCAGCTGAAAGATGGTCTTAATTCATTATGCTCTTCAGTTTTTCTTTTCACCTGTAAGGCCATGATGACATGATCTTCTGATTAAAGTGCTCTCAAGATTTAAATGGCATGGCAGTGACCTGCACTTGATAATAACAAACTTGGGATGTGGATAACCTTACAGTTAATGGGTGCCCATACACAAACATTTCAAGTAGAAGGAAACTACTGTAACTTAAATGAGCAAATTTTGGGAGAAGAGCAAATTGAAAGTGCCTTTATAACTGTACTTTATAAAATTTACTGAAGATTTATTGAACTGTTTGCGAAAGATTTGACAATGAGTAGTTATTTGGTGGGCTTTTTTTTCATCCTGAGGAACTTGTTTTATTTCAGGGTCTGTTGTGGTTTTCCCCCTGTCCCCAAATTTATTTTTCAGTAGCAGAGAGGGGAAAAAACAAGCTTCAAGTCAGAAACAGATTTAAATTAATATCTCCAAGATCAGAGAAGGATCTGTGTAAAGATTGGTCTAGTTGAGTGGGAAAGGTGATAAGCAAAAGACAAAATAAAATAAGGTAAAATAGCATGTGTATCGCGATTATTTTGAGAATGTCATTGAAGCTGATTCTGAGTATCCTCTGGGACAGGATGGGCAGAAAACAAACTGGTTCTAGTTCTTTATAGAAGCTGCTTTTCGGACTGAATTATCTATAGACTGGGAGTAATTCCCCTGTGCTGATGTCTGACTCATTCTTACAAATGGCACAGTAACACACTTCAGCTTTGTCAGCTATTTGTAACCACAGTGGGCAGAATCCCTATGGGAATCGTTGTTAATGGGATGCAGGTTTTGGGTTGGCTTTGCTATGGTATAAATTGGCGTACTTCCTTTGACTTGACTGCCATGCTGAGTTATATCGTCTAAGAATTTGGCCTTTTAGCTTGACGTGTGGCTTGGGATTGGCTAATGATTGAAAGCAGCCTGTTAATGAAATCAAAGTAATTGAGTACAGCATATGTGAACCAGTGCTGTTTGTCATTTGTTATTAGCTGAAGTGTTAAAAATATTAAATAATTCTTGAAATGATTTTTATGAAACAGCTTGATAGTGATTTAAAGAAAGGTGTGTTTTCGCCCCAGAGCTTTGGCTTGAGTTGTGTTCAAAGGTCTTCACACGAGGCCAAACAAATTGTATGATTCTGCATTCCCAAGTGAGAAATAAGATATACATCTAATAAATATGTTGTATATACAATTTAAGTTTGGAAGAGTTTACAGCACTTCCTTAGAAATACTGAGGATAAACTGAATGACTTCAATTACCAGTGACTTACTGATGAACTGCTCCAAGGTTTGTGTTCTGCATGGCTTTCCTTATCTGTGTATAAAGTTTTTTGTATAACGTTACCACTTTTATGCAGACAGTGCATGTCTCCAGGGTGAAACTTGTACCGAAGCGGGGGACTAGAGTACAGCTATTGCTGTAGCTGTGCTCCGAAGGGGGTTTGACACGGGGTGGGCATGTCTCTATCGAAAGCGCCATGCTGCTCCTCCGAGGGAGGATGCGGTCGCGTGGTCACTGGCCACCCCTGATGTCCCGGCTGTCCCATCCCGCAGCAGCTCCCCTGTGCAGGGACATGTGGCATGGCTCCCAGCCACGCCACCATCGGGGGCGAGGGGCCCTGAACCGCAGCCCAGCAGCTGCTCAGCATTTCTCGGCTGGGTGGTGCTGCGTGGCCTCTCCGGCGAGTTTCTTCGAGTCATTGCAGGAACTCCCTTGCCCGACCTCCAGCCAAGCCCCGACTGCCCCGGGCATGGCTGCACACCGACACCGGTGTCTTGCATGACCAAATGCTCTCGTGCATATTTACATACTGTGCAAATGTGGTTGGGTTGTTCTTTTTTGTGTGGGGGGGAAGAACACACTAAATAAAATCCCCATCCCCATCCCTGGAGGTGTTCAAGGCCAGGCTGGAGGTGGCCTTGGGCAGCCTGGTCTGGTGGGAGGTGTCCCTGCCCATGGCAGGGGGGTTGGAACTCGATGATCTTCAAGGTCCCTTCCAACCTAAACCAGTCTATGATTCTATGAAAACAAGCAGTTGCCTGTGCCCGAGGCGGTGGTGTGAGCACCTGTGGCTTTTCTGCAACATCTGTCATCTTGATAACTTAAGTCAACAGCAGTAAGCCCTTCCTACCCCCAGAAAAGAAACAAAACAAAGCCCTCTGGGGTGTCTTTGGGTGGAGGGAAGGCCAGAGCAGCCATCCCTCTCCTTAGATCCCCTTTGTCGTCCCTTTCAAGGAGGCTCGCATGTCAGTGTGGGCCTGAAATCAGACACTGCTAACTTGTGGCCATTTGAAATACTCTCATCAAGAGTTTATGCAGTGGGAATTAAATTCCTATCATTTCACACAACAGAGTTTCAATTTGAGTCCTCCACTGTGACACTAGAAGACTCTCTCAAAGTCTATTGTGAAACCAGAGGAGAGAAGTTTAGGTAATTCAGCCCCTAGACTTTGTAGCATCAGCCTTGTGAACAATCGTGAGGCGCTCTTGCCGTCTCTTTAAATTTGTTAGTGTGCCCTCATTTTGCAGTGGAGTTGTCATCTTCTGCCGTGTGACTCAGTGTGGCATGGCTGATGGGTGCCTTGCTGGGGATGGGTGAAGAGCATTGGGGCAGGGGCAGGCTCGTGGTGGTCAAGATCCCCGCTTGACATTTGTGCTGCAAGGCAAATGGCCAAGGGAGGTATATCTTTCAATTAAATATTAAAATACTACTCTGCAACACATTTCATAAGACGATTTTTATTCCAATTAGCTCCTCAGTAAAGTGGTGAATTTATTTTGGAGTGAGGCATGGAGATTATGAGTACAGAGATCCTTCTGTATTTTTTTCCCCCTCTTTGAATTAGGTTGCATGTTTGCTCTCGGTTAGCAATTACCTTCATGTCAGTATGAGTGCAAGAGGTTGTAGAAGTGCATGATGTTTCTCACATTGTAGCAGCTTTCTGCATACCAACCCCTTTGCCCTTTTGACTACATGGAAAACTATAAATGTGTCATGCAGGAAGATTTAAATGAGTGCTGTTAAGGTCCCAGACACTCATTCCAGAGCTGCAATTTCTTAAGAGCTGTCTGAGCTTTACCTTACGTGCAGCCATCACAGTCATGCCGACTGAAATCCTGCTAATTATTTTGGAGACATTTTTGTGTGACGTGTCTTGAGAAAAGAGTCTGAGCATCTGTGAAACAGATGAAGTGAAAATTCCTCTGGCGTCTATCAGCAAACATAAGCAGGTGGAGCACATCCAAGTTTCTGCAGCTGAGGGAGGGGCTCCAGAAAACACTGTCATTTCCAGCACAGAGGGAAAATCAAATGCAAAATAATTACTTATATATCTTAATTTGATGGTGCTGTGTCATATAAGGCCAGTCCAGGAACAGCAGCTTTCTGCTTTATTTCAAGAGCTATTGGAACTCAATTGTCAGGTTTGTATAGGAAATGAACAGGACACTGCACATCCTCTGAGATGCAAAGCGCTGAATCTAGAGCTGTGCACTGCAAAGAGCGCTCATTTCTCAGTTTGAAGGGTGTTACAGCGTTTACACTTCTTGCCTGTCCAGGGTTAATCAAGGTAATTGCTGAAGTACATTGCAGCATCAATCTCTTAACTGTAGTAGTCCTGAAAATCAAACGGTTTGTATGTTTTAAGGCAAACCCCAGGAATTTAGAAATAAAAAATACGCTGTTGGTGCCCACTAAAGGAAATGTGTGTGGTATGAAGGTGTTTATGCTGCCCAGGATGAAAGGCCAGCTGGCATCAATTAGCACTTTATGTATATGCACTTTTGTGGAAATAATTTTTCCTGAGCAGGTCTCAGAGCCCTTTGGTGTCACTTCGTTAATCCTCATAACAATCCTGCGCAGAGCTGCACCATTATACACATTGGCAGGCTGGAAATCGGGGAGGTTTAAGTGACTAATCCGTAGCTGCACAGGGAATCAGTTCCGTCCCATCCTATCTGTCTTTGCAAGGCAGCAATACCTTCACTCAGAAAGGAAACCAAAATACAACATGAAAGTTCTGGCAATGGTTATGTGGTACGTTTTAGAACATTCTTCGTGAAGCAATGCCTTTAAACAGTGTATGGGATAGAAATACGATTTGTTTATTACATGAAGGACAACTATAAAGGATCGAGTAATTTGTACATTAATTGACTTCTCTACTTCAAGTGCATTGTTGATGTACTTGGATAATTGCATAGACAAAGAATGACATTTCTAGTACATGAAAGGAAGCCTTGCCTTGTTCTCAAGAAAAAAAAAGAAAGACTGGAATTTATTTATTTTTTTTTTAAATAAATGCTTTCTTCTTCTAAGAGGCATGACTACGCAAAAACGCGGGTGTGCCAAATTCGACCCTGTGTGTGAAATGAGCAAGTGTCCTTCACTACTTTCTCTGAAGTTTGCACCCACTTAAAATGGTCTTCAGCCTGTTTTCCGTAGTAGTCTTCAAAGGCCAAGAAAGTGCAATTAAAATACACAACCATGCGGTTAACTCAGTAGTTCCTCAGTGGCATGATCTGACCCTTGGATAAGAGCTTGGTACCTTGCTTTATGAATTTATGCTGCTTGGGTTGTCTGTCCCCACCACACGTGGGGTGGGGAGGAAGTGTGGGAGACTGTTGTTGAGAGGGAGGTGTCAGAAATGTCACCCCTAAAGTACAGGGCCTTTCTCTTTAAGATTCTACAGTGATAGGGAGGAGTGTTTGGTTTTGTTTTTTTCCTTCTCCTGGAAGGTAGTTATAAAGGGAGCAGGGAATTCAGAGAAAACACTGCCTAGATCCTAAGTATCTCTCCTATGAGGAGAGGCTGAAGGAGTTGGGGCTGTTCAGCCTGGAGAAGAGAAGGCTCTGGGGAGATCTTATTGCGGCCTTTCAGTACCTAAAGGGGGCCTACAGGAGAGCTGGGGAAGGACTTTTTACTGGGGCATGGAGTGATAGGACGAGGGGGAATGGCTTCAAACTGGAAGAGGGCAGGTTTAGATTGAACATTAGGAAGAAGTTTTTCCCTGTGAGGGTGGTGAGGCACTGTCCCAGGTTGCCCAGAGAGGTTGTTGAGGCCCCATCCCTGGAGGTGTTCAAGGCCAGGCTGGACGTGGCCTTGGGCAACCTGGTCTAGTGGGAGGTGTCCCTGCCTATGGCAGGGGGGTTGGAACTCGATGATCTTCAAGGTCCTTTCCAACCTAAACCATTCTATGATTCTATGATTCTATGATCTCATGATACTGTTGAAGTCAGACAGTATACAGACAAATTATCCTGTAGTCATGCCTGATTGTACCCTCAAGATATGAACAGTGTTTCTTTATTTCCAGCTGACGGGAGGTATGACTGATGGTATAAACGAGGATCATCATTGTGAATGAGCTGGAGATGCCCCGTGGTTTAACCCTCGGGTTTGGTTAAGCTGGTGTTTTGGTTCATGTCTCAGGGCTATCTTTCCAATTAATTCTCCCAAAGCTGATGAGCTGAATAACATGAAATGTATTAGGGTGCATGTGTCAGGTGATGGTGAAAGTGCTGCCTGATTATACGGATATGAAAAGATGTTTTTAATAGAGCACTGTATATTCATAAGCAAATTCCCTGTTCGTTTTATGGCAGTATAACACCACAGCAACTGCACTAAACTCGTAGAATTGCTCTGATATCCCACCACTGCAATATAAAGCACTGTTTTAAGTTCCTCCAAGATGAGAGGAGTGTTACACAAAAAAACCCCCACATATTGTGTAATATAGGAGACATATTGTTCATATTCTACCAAGTGAAATCTGTTTTGTATTTCTTTTGCCGAGCGTCCAGATCTTATAAATGATTGTGGCCATTGCTGTATAGCACAAGCCATGGTCTTTTCACGTCTGGAACAGTTTGACATAATCAACATGTATCTAAGACATTTAAGATGCTTATTCAGCATCTAAAAAAAGCTATGGCTCAGGCTGCTGTTCCCAATTGTAAAATTCAGGGATCCTTAGTAGAAAATGAACCCCCCCCAAAAGCCATGCATTCCTCACAGACAATATATATTAACTTAATCCAGTGTTTCATTCTCCCCCTTCTAAACATAAAAGAAGGGTAAGTTAGTATTGGCGACTGTTGTCCTAATCCCCTTATAAATTGTGAATAATGCTCAGATCCCTGACGTCCCTGTGTCCGGTTACCTTGCACGCCCAATGAATGGATTCAGGCAGGAGATGGGTGTGAGGGTAGTTTCAGGTTTCACATCATTAAAAGTGTGCCGTACAAATCTTCTGTCCTGACCGCTTCTTGGTAAGGGCAGGCAGGTTCAGTTTAGATTTCAGATTTTGCATTGAGGATGCAGGCCCTGGCCATATAACACTGTCCATCTCTGAATTAATTTGTAGAGGCCATACAGAAAAATTAGGAGAGTGGTTATGCTGGATATATACTCCGGTGTTGGTACCATGACTAAATCCTCATGGTTTCTTTGTGGTGAAAAATGAAGTTATTTCACTTTACCGAAGTTTTGGTGAATCAAAATTGGTTTACCTGTTTCACTTCAACATGGAGGGATGACAGAAGTGGACGTTGCCCTTCCCCCAGCTCTTTGTTTTGTTTCGGTAAGACAGACACTGCTGTATTTACCTTTGCCTACATCTAAGCAGGCATTTTATTTAATCAGATTCCATGTATTTAATCAGGTTTCATGTATTTCCTGGGGCTAAGATATACATGCAAAAGGTCATATGCACACAAGCACAATTCCAGTTTACTATGTGATTTTCTGAGCATCCTTCAAGACAACTGAAAGGGGCACCAAGGCGGTTTTGCAGGACTGTGAGCTATATGGATTTGTCTTAGACAAGTAGCATTGGCTGGAGATGTTGCTTTCACATTTATGAACAGTCCTTTAACAAATTCTCCAAAAGATTGGTTCAAACAAACAATTTTTCAATTTATTTTGGTTTTTAAAAACAACAAAAGTAAATTATGAACATTATAAGGATCGCTTCCCTTTTTTTCTTTTGAAGCCCACAAAAATAACGCTATCTTGGGGCGCTTTTGTTCCTCTTTGCAGAGTGCCATGAAGTAAATCGGTTATTGCCTTTTTTCTCTGTCATTTTCTTTAGATTGAATAGAGATTGATTGTTCTTCTGAGATAAGAAAAACCAGGCTGTGTCGTTCTATGATATTCTGCACTAGCAGCAGTGGAGAGTATGAAGCAAGCAGTTTAGCGGTGATCTTGATCGTCAATGAACGTAGATTCAATTAAGTCAATTTATTATATTATTTCCTGTTCATACAGTCAGTCCTGCTCTGTCATTGTCCGGAACCTGCTTTTTAAATCGTAGTTTTAGATACAATTTTTAGTCCTGTTTGCAGTTCATGATGAGTCTTCCCTTGATGTTGGTAGGAGTTAGGTTTGGCTGAAGGGTACTATTGCATTTTATGACTCCTGTTTGTTTTCTTCTTTTCTATCCATTGAATAGCACACCTTTGACAAGCAGATGCTGATCTTGGCATTTTTTAGATACGCAGATATTAGACGAAACAAAGATAAATTGCTCATTAAAGCTATTAACAGAAGAAGCTTGAAAAGCAGAGAAGGACAATTTGAAAATTCACGGTCATCAGATACTTCTTGTGATACTTGTTCATTTTTTGATATTTGCATATGCAAAGAGGCCCAACAGGCACAGTAGTGGTTGTTTACTGGCAGAAATACTCCCTTGCAGCCACAGTTGGGGTAACTGCATCTGCAGGCAGAGCCCACTGAAGATTTGTGTATTGCATGTCCTGAGTAGTCTGTAGAACAGAAGTTACAAAAATGACTTCTTAGGAGTTTGTTTCCAATGGCTTTTCTCACTATAAGGAAATGTTTTTGTTCTTTGGTTATGTATTTTTATATTTATTTGCTTCTTGGCATTCAGTTCCCTATAAAATCAACATCTATGTTTAAAAATATTTTTAAAGGCAGGCCATCATAAAACGCATATGGATGTGATGGTATTAATTTAAAATTATATGTTCCAAAAAAACCCACAGAGGTGAACTCATTTGAGAAACAGTCTCTCTCCATACAGCGCAACATATGTTTATGTAAGGAATGTTACTAACCACCTCTAGGGATATTACCAATGAGAGAGGCAGCAAAAGCGAAGGCTCATTCACATGCTTGGAGGAATGGTTTTAGTTTCATGTAATCCTGTGGTATGCGTTTGAGGTACACGGAGAAGTATTTTGGCTAGTCCAGGCTTGCCTCCCTACTATCTGCATGTGCTGAGATATTTGGGTCTCATCCACACCTTGCTTAGATGGGGTAAACCAGATGGAGCTGGAGCATCATCTTGTTCTGTATTTGACCTCCAGCAGTGGGTGCCTTGCAGAAGGAGAAACTGAAAAGTTAAACAAGACAAGGGTGCCTGCACCTGGGTGATTGTTCAGTGCCTAAAAGGGTGTGGGATGAAGTAGCTTGTGCCTGATCTCAGCTGGTGATCATCTTATGGATCCTCTTATCCTTCAAGCGTGAGATTTGATTACCCCAGGTCTTTCTTTTGGTTCGTGCTCACATAGCTGTAAATAAAACACCTGCTGTGTTACCTAACTTTGTAAAATTACCCAATTTTATAACCCTTTAACCAAGGAAGTACACTTGGTTAAAAGAGGGGGTCTCTTTATATCAGGCCAGACAAAGTAAAAGTGATTTTTCCAGCTGTGACCTCTGTAAAAGCTCAGAGACCTGCTACACACTGCTCCTCAGGTGGAGGTGTCCTGCTCTGCCTGTGCTGTTCCCAGTATAATATATGACGAGTACATGGCTATGCAAATATATTCAAAGTTAAACAGACCAAAATGACTGCACCTGGTGGTGGTGTTGTAAATGGTTTGGTCATGCAATCTAGAGGGTAAGTCTGAATGAGAGGTGCATTCAGATCAAGGCTGAGATATTTGAAGGACCTCTGGATCCTTCATGTTAAGCAGAACATTTAGAAGGATACGGTCAATCATAGGAAATACCTACACATTTTTACTGAGTGCTTAAATCATCGGTTACAAAAAAAAAAATCAAATCCTGTGCACTTGTAACCTGATTCTCCTTATTTCTTCTTGCATGTAGTATCTACAGAAAATGTGATTTGAAATACAAGGGGAATTAAAAAGTTTTGCTTGCAGAAGGGAATGTTGTAAATTATTGATAAATGACTGGGCCATAGGCATAGCAATCCTTATTTCCAGTGCCAGTCCTGAAATGCAGCAGCACAGTTCAATTGTATTCTGCAGTAAATTTATGCAAATTAATTGTCTTTCATACTGATGAAAGCTGTTTTCACTCTGGGCAGGATGAAATGACTCTGATGTCTCATCCTGTTTTTTCCTCCCCTTTTTCCTCCACCCTGATCTCTGGGCGCGCGCTCTCATTGTTTTTTCTTTTTTCCCCTGCAGTTCCTCTCTGCATTCCAGATGAGGAACCTGGTTTTAATTTTCATGTGTCATGTCTGTCTCATAAAACACACACGCTGGATCATATGACTGTTGTGCAATATTAGAGCGCTGTTGAAATGAATATCACATAGAAGGACTTGTAAAGTCATCTTGAAATAAAATGTACTCCGTTTCAAATTTGAAAGGGGCAATAATTCCGTACAGATGACAGAAGTAAAGATACACTGACCACGAATAACAAGTACGTTTAAAAACGGCGCTCGTGGCTTTGGCCGTCGTCACTGTCACAACAACTGCCCCACACGGCCCTGCCGAGCACGGGCAGGTGTGGGGGGAACTGTCTCAGCCCCTCGTGTGGGACATGGTGGGACTGTTCTCACACACCGCTACAGCCACGTTCAGCGTGGCGGTGGCCCTTGTGTTGTGCATGGGAGAAATCTGCCATCCAGCGTTGACCCAAAGCATCATCTTTGGATCACAGGCAGTGTCCAATTATGAAACAGCTACAAATAACTTAGTTATGTTGTTCTGCCCTGTCCTAAGGCTCTGTGTGACTAACAATTTAATAAGGTTTTACTTTGCACATGCAGGCATAGCTCTTCGTCCGGCGTACGAGTTCACGAATGCAGTTTCAAGAAGTCTGTGGGGATTAGGCAAGGGAAGAAGATCCGTCGTGGATGTGGGCTGTAGACTTCAGTGACTGGTTTCTCTGTAAGGCTTGGGAATCAGGGACATCACTATCTTATTTGTTCTTTTTTGCAGTTGGTGCTGTGTGTTTTTTGAATATGTTGCAGCAGGAATAATTGTGGGAGTTTTAAAGTAATCGATCCAGATGAAAACACCTTTTTGCTCCCAGTCATTCAGACAATAATACACTTCCTAACATGAGACCCCAGAACGGGGGTTGTACAGGTAGATAAATCTCTGCTGATTAAGTGGAAAGATGTGGGGATTTTAGTGATGCACGTTGCTGCTGAGTTGCCAAGCTGATCTGGAAAGAGCTTGTTTCCCTAGGACTCCTGCAGCATCGACTCCACAGCACGTACCGCGGCAGGACCCAAACTGTTTTCAGGCTTGTTGTTCTGGGAATGGTGAACGGGAGCCAAAACCAGACCCTCCTCCTCTATCCTCTTCCCCTCCCCTAGCTGGAGCAGCACAGCGAAGAGCCAAGCTGACGATGATCTGAAGGGTGAAGGAACAAGGGAAACTGTAAAACGTGCAGGATGTTAGAGAAGCGAGTTAAGAGACTTTGCCAAAAAAAGCAATTCTTTTCCACATAAGTACGAACCTGTTGTGCATGTGCTTTAGACACGGTGCAAAACAGGAGGAGAGACGCTTTTGAGTGCCCACATGGAGGGGAAGGGCTGTGCAGCTACATAATGACTGACAGGACATGATCGTTTTAGGCTGACTGTTTCCTTCAGGATAATTTTGTATTCCTGTGTTCCAGAAATAGGAATACGGGCAGGAGGGAGTTCACAGAGAAGTCTGTTAACCTGGAGTGCTTATACACAGTCTCCCCGTGTTACTGCTGCTGCTACACACATCTGTCTGGTTTGAGAAAATGTCCTTTGCTTTTCTCTTGTGCTGTTTCTTGATTTGCTGTCATGTGGGTGTGTTAAATTTTAGATAGCTTTCGTGAACAGAATAACAAGGGATGGTCAGCGAGGACGCCCGCACTGTCACATTGCTTCATTTTTTTTTTTTTTCCTGAGTTGGCTTTCATAGGCATGGGTTGGGCCAAGGCATGAAGGGGCTGGAGCTGAGCAGAATATGCCCTTTAGGTCTGACATGCCTGCTGAGTTTTGGTTGCCCCACACGCTCTTACAAACTGCTTATTTGATGAAAACAGCTGCTGACCACCCAAGGTTTTGCTTGCCCCTCTCCTTTGGAGCTTGTCCCTTCGCCATCGTGTTGCTTTCAGGTTTAGAAGTCACTGGGAGCAGAGGTGTGAAAGTGCCCTGCAGGGCTTTGCTGCTTCTGGACATGCAAACCCCATTTATTGCAGAAATGCAGCCCAGGGGCTGAGAGCATCCCGCAGTGACACAGCTCGGAGAGGCTGAGGCTGCCCGTCCTCTGGCCGTGGTCGAAGGCTGCCGCTGCTGTGGGTTTTACCGAGAACTTTTGAGGTATTTCTTCCCGGCACACGCCAGCTAGGAGGGCTGAGCTGTTTGTCTGCACGTCTGTCCCTGCCCTCTGCCGTTGCTAAGGCTGGCACCCAAACAGACTGCCGAGCCAGAGGCAGGAGGCTTTTAAGGTCATATCTCATGGTCCTAAAAACCTCTAGTTTTAAATCGCTTAATTTTTGGTACTTCTTGTCAGTCTCCTAGAAGAAAACAGGGCTCAGTGAAAAAAATCGTGTCTGGGCAGAAATGCTGATTAAAATATGCTTCATGGAGGTGCTTTAATTAGTAGGAGGCGGTCTGCTGTAGCAGGGACTGGAAGCAATCTTTGTCAAGACTAGGAGTTTTCGCTTCTTGACGTGCATCTTTGGTTTTTTAGAAAGACTGTAGTGGGTGTACTGGGCTCTGAAGAGCCAAAAGCAAACAGAAAGGTCATGGCTCTGTCTTCTCCCTCCTCGCCAGGTTTAGGAGAGGAGGAGGAGGCAGTGAGGCACGCAGTTTTCCGACCGACCAGAACAGGCGACGGCAGCAGCTGCAAATGCTTCGCTTTCGGGTGGAGAGGTAATTTCAGCACTTGTGTGTGCTGATGTTTTGCAAACTGCAGTTGTTTCAGAGGCACTTTTTCCACATGTGCATACTTGGATAAAGCAAAATATTTTTGCTTAGGATTCTTGGACTCCCCTTTGCACCTCTCTTGTTGTACAGAGATTCTTGGAGTTCTTCAGGCTTTTTGTAGAGTTTCTTTGCACTGAGTCAGAGGAGGATTTCACATATATGGTGGCAAATTGTAGTCTGACAGGCTGGTGTAAACCTGGAGTCATTCCAGGACAGTAACTGAATCAAAATCTGGCACGGAGTTACGCTGCTATTTATAGATCCTGAACTTTCCATGATTTCGTTCTAATTTGCTTTATCTTGCATTGTATTATGTTTTAATAATGCTGAGAATAAAACAGATTTGTTTTTATAGTGAGCCTATTTTTAGAAAAATTGTGACCGACTGACTATTTTTACATCTGGGTCTGTGTTGTGTAGGGGTTTACTTTCTCCATGTTACTCCTGCATATCCAAGGACAGGAGCCTGCCCGTGGCACTGGGGACGTGGGGAGAGCTAGTGGCAGAAGTGGCTGCCCTATGTGACAGAGCATCCATGCCTATTCTTTGGCCTCTTCTTCCAGTTTCCCTTGATGAGGATTTTTGCTTTGCAGGATAACTGGCTATCGCATGCCTGGAAGAGGTGGTGTTTGCAGGCTGCGCAAATGCAGAGTAATGCAAACCTGCGGAATATCTTCTTTTAGGAAGTCCTGTATTACTTCCATTTCCGCATGTTACCTCCATTTCCTATGGAGAGAGGCTGAAAGAGTTGGGGCTGTTCAGTCTGGAGAAGAGAAGGCTCCGGGGAGACCTTATTGCGGCCTTCCAGTCCCTAAAGGGGCTCCAGGAGAGCTGGGGAAGGACTTTTTACTGGGGCATGGAGTGATAGGACGAGGGGGAATGGCTTCAAACTGGAAGAGGGCAGGTTTAGATTGAACATTAGGAAGAAGTTTTTCACTGTGAGGGTGGTGAGGCACTGGCACAGGTTGCCCAGAGGTTGTTGAGGCGCCATCCCTGGAGGTGTTCAAGGCCAGGCTGGAGGTGGCCTTGGGCAACCTGGTCTGGTGGGAGGTGTCCCTGCCTATGGCAGGGGGGTTGGAACTCGATGATCTTCAAGGTCCTTTCCAACCTAAACCATTCTATGATTCTGTGTTCTGGCTGCTAGGAAATGGAGGTTGCAACCACGAGCAGTTCTCTGTGTGGCATGCAGTTAGGATGATGGTAACCAACTACAGTCACATTTAGAGGTCTGTCCTTGTGCGTGTGTGTCCCCCTTTCCATTTTCTGTTACCAAGTTTACTCTGGGTTTGTTTGGTCTCCCTCCTCCTTTCCCCCCCCAAATTAATTTGGTGTCAAATCTGTTATGAAAATGTCCTTGTACTTTTTTAGCAGTACATAAAATAATGAATTGGTTTTGATTAAAGGATTGCCCTCATTAGGGTCATCCTTTAGTTAGTGATTCTTCCATACAAAAGTCTCCTGCTGAAGACAATAGAAATTCTGTGCACAGACCCACTAGGGGCCTGGGCTGCAGCGGCCTCAAGGAAAAATCCTAAATTCTTTCATGATTACGTGTTTTGACTATAATGTTTCACTGTTGTCTTTGTAATTTAGCCATTCTTACAGCAAGTTAAGAATGTTTTTTTTTGCTTGGATCGCTATAATGATTTCTGCAAAGCTCATTGAATTTGCTTTCCTATGTGGTTATGTCCCATGTGGGGGTTTTAATTTTGCCCCGAGCTTAGCCTAAACTTCTTCATTTAAATGCATTTCACATCAAAGTCATGGCAAACACAAATGTTTTCCTTGGTTTTTAATGACATTACAAAATTGGCAAAACATTATTTAACCCTTGGCCTGGGTTCCCCACCTAAGGAGAGTTACTACCAAAGTTACCTGAATTTGCAAAACTTGGTGGATAAAATGATATTGTTTATGGAGTTGGAAATAAGCAAATGATGGAGATTTGGGAGAAGAAATTCATCAGGGAAAAGCTTCAAAGCATTCTTGAGTCAGCTCCTGGTTTTCTCTAATTCCCTCTACCAGTAGAGGTCCTTTTGATGCGCACTAAATGATGCTTATCAATTGAAATGGAAATATGTTATTTACGTTAGGGACTGATGGTTATCAAATAAGCATCCTTGATGAAAGACCTGCACTTCAAGGAGCTCATCCCCAGCAGCTTAGCAGCAGAAGCTTGATGGTTTTGTCCCTGGAGCCAGAGAGGACCAAGGGTGTTCCTGAGGGCACCCCACCCCTGTTAACCGCAATCTAACGTGTCCCTGAATTTTCCACCTTTGCCAGAATGGAATCAATTACTCTCTCTGTCAGTGCAAATCCAGTGCTGTTTGAAGGACGCTTGGAAGATTTGTGAGGCATTCTGATAACTTCAAGGATAAATTGCTTTCCTGCTTAGCTGGGGAATCCTTTAATTATGCTGTTGGAGGCTTTGCATGGCAAGAGCAGAACATCAAAGGTGGGTAGAACATCAGCTGGTGCTTGGAGGAGGAAGGGGATACACTTTCTTCTCTGTCCATGTCTAACTGTGTGCAGTCAGTGCTCTGGATAGGCAGTCACGGCAGGCGGTGGGGAAGTAGGTAACTACAGTCAAACCAAGCCAGATTTTGGTTGGCAGGTAGCAGAGTGTAGGAAAAATCTTAATTTCAGCAGATTTCTATGTCAAACCCGCCTTCAGTATTGCATGGGGAGTAGGTGTGAACAGAGCATCAGGAACGCAGCACACGTGCTCTGGCTGTGGTCCTTGCCTGCTGACTCGTCCCAGCACCCCACTGCTTCACGCCACCCTGGAGGAGAGGGGGGAAGCCTGGGGCTCACCTCTGCAAAGCAGTTCCTATAGCAGCTCATCAAGCCTGCCTGGCTGGCAGGCTGCTGCTTCAGCCATCCATGGCAGCATATATTCCTATTTCTGCGCAATTCTTTCTAAAGGCGTTATCTGTTGAGCACAGGTAGTTTCTCTCGGTGGGAGCCAGAGGTTTTTGGCGCAACTTCTGTAGTCTCATGAGGAAGACAAAACATGGAAAGTATTTTCCACCACTTTCTGGGGAGTTTCTGTCAGCGTGCAGTCGCTGGTATGCAGCTCTCCTTCCAGTTTTCCTGCAGGTTTGCCACCTGGGTAGTTCACCTCTGCCCCGTTCCACGGGGCCGGGGGAGCATAGAGGATGTGACCATACCGTGATCCACCAGCGAGTACCTTGCGGCCAGATTTGTGGCCATCCAGCCAGCGCAGGCGGGATGCGCTGGTACCCAGGCGCGGGGCTGCAAGGTGGGTGCTGGTGGGCAGGAGGGGAGGATGCGACCTGCTCATAGCAGTTTTCTCGGCTGGGTGTCAAAAGCTGGGCAGAGCTGGTCAAAGACCATGAGCCAGGCTTATTTCAAAAAGAGTTTCTATTCTTATTTACCTATAATGTATGTTTTACTGAGTCATAGCAACATTACGATCTAAATTAAGTCATCTGCCCACTTGGAAAATGCCCTCGTATTGGTTTTACAATATCCTCACTTTTTAAATTCTGAGCCATAACTCTCTGGGGAAATCCCTGAGGAATCTTTGCAAGCCTAGTTGTGAAGTCATGTGGGTTTTATTGATTTCCACTGGATAGATCTCTGATTTCCCATTTTATGTACTGTATAAAACATCTTCACTTACCTGTGCTGTCAGGGATGTTGGCCAGCAGTGAGATAATACACCTTTGTGGAAACAGAGATTTATTACTGAAAGTTTTGAGAGCAGGAGGCAACTATATTAGTTGCTACGATATAAACAGCCCATACCAAAATGTTTAGGACTGCTGTGTGTTCTTTACAGAATGTATGGAAGTGAAGAGCTGGGCTTAATGGCAGCTTTGTTCGATAATTGCAGTACGGCTCGTATTTAGCCAAGGTGAATCAAATAACCTGTAATGATGAAATAGGGATAGGGCCGATTTGTGACAGTTACAGCTTTAGTTTAACAGGCTATCGTGCCTGAAATTAGTTAAATAACTAATGGGTCTTTATGCTACGATAACATCTGGTTTTGTTTTCTCTGCCTACAGTTCTTGGCTTTATCCCAAAAGAAGATGCACCTTCTCCCTGACAATCAGTTGGATTTTCCAGCTGCCAAGTCACAGAGCAAGCTCGTTTCAGGCCTTAGCTTTCTGGCTGCGAATCCAAAGTAATTCAGCTGATTTCAAAGAAGTTATTTCATATATGTCTGCATATATATCTGACGGAAAGATTCATCCTTTCATCCCATGTAAAGAGATCCGTCCATCTCCCTGTATATTGTACCATATGAGCTAATCTTGGCAACGGAAGTTTTATCTGTTTCAATGCAGCCTCAGAAAATGATGACTCCCGTGATTTTTTTTTTTTGTAGTTATCTTTCTCTTTGACTTTCCCTCAGGCATCCAAGTACTATCTCTCTAGAGGAGATTTCAGCAGCAGACATTAGGAATGGGGAAAGAATCGCATGATATGAGTCATTAAATAGCAATAAAGAAAAAAGATTATAAACTAGAGCTGTCTCAGAACTGGAACCACCTATTGTGAATTTTCAGGATTTTTGTTTGCTTTTGGTGAATGTCTGCTGCTCTGTCTAAATCAAAAGCTGGAAAATGGGCTCGTGTATGGGCACTGTGCACTTTCAAAATTAGTAAAAGCTTCAGCCGTGTCACAAAAGCCACTCAAATGTCCCTATTTCATTCCTTCCCCATTTTCACTCATCTTGGGTCACAAAAGCCACTCAAATGTCCCTATTTCATTCCTTCCCCATTTTCACTCATCTTGGGTTTCTCGCTTACCAAGACACTAATTGCACTTTGGAGGGGAGGAAGGACTGTAGTAGCAGCTTGTTTTGACAGCCAACTTCAGTTCCTAGAGAGAAAAAAAAAAAACAAAAACCCAAACAAAAACCCCTTAAGATCTGTTGCAGTGAATCATTTCTGCTGATTCAGGAAGAACGTATCCAGTCAGATGTTCAGAGTTGCATCCAGTCCCCGGTTGGGGCTGCTCAGAGGCACTTGAGGTGGTGGCTGAGCTTTTTCCTGGGAGGGAAAAAATACGTGTGGCTTATTTGCAAATGAAGTTGAGGGGCGGTTTAGGCAGGAGGTGGACGGTGGCAGCCTGTTTTCCAAAGCTGAGCCCCTGCTGTGAGAGATGCGGTACAGCCCCGTGCTGTCCGCGAGCTCTCCATCCAGCATGGTCGGAGCAGCCTCCACCGAAAACACTCCTTGCCGCGTGTCAGCCTGCAGAATGTAAATATTTAAGGGGTCCTGTTGGAGAGGAAGCTCTTTCAAGAGCCTTCTGTTTATAATCATTCACAAAAGTAAATGTTTCCTATCCTACAAAAGCCTGTGGTAGGTTCCTGTACTTAAGCACTTTGCTGAAGTGGTAGGAGAAGCGTAAGGCGGTGGTGAGCTCAGCTTGCTGCTGCTCTCGTGGTTTAGCCAGAACTCATCAGGCACTCCACCAGTTCGGCACAGCTTTCTGTCCCCACGGCAATGGCCTCTCTGGGCTCGTCCCAGCCGACCGCTGCCCTCCTCAAGCATGAGACTGGTTGGACTTCAGGGTTGGACCCTGAAATGTGGTTGTGGCACGTGTCACATCTCAGGTGGGTACATCTCAGGTGTGTAGCTCACCTGCTCTCAGCAAATCGTGCCCTTTTTTTCTTTTTCATTTTCAAGTGCTGAATAACACAAGATGCAGCTCCCTACAGAAGTTCACTGGTGGGACCGCATTTTTTATTAGGACATAGGGATTTAAAGGTATTTGGAATATACTGCTTTTGATATCTTTGAGGGCAAAACCAGATGATGGCTTTGTAGCTGATTCAGTGGAAATGTTGGCATCTTTCAGGGCTCTGCTAGCACCTCCTCTGCGGAAGGATGATGTGGTTTCAGCACACTGTCGCTGTTTCTTTCTAACCTTCTGGTTTAAGAAAATGGTCCTACAAAGAGTCTTCTGCGTTCCAGAGCTGCTTCTCGTGGCCCCTCGTACGATGAAATCATAGGGAACAGTGAGCTCCCGGATTTCTTACAAAAATTATGTGGGTTTTGTCTGATGACTTTACCTTGTTCCTTTTTTAATCTTTTTTTTTAAAAAGAAATACGTTTGTGCTGCCACGGTGCAAGCACAGTTATAGTGACCGTACTTTGTCTCACTGTGAATATTTCCAGCATCCCAGGCTGCAGTTGAAGTCAGCAGAGTAAACACCTCTTCCAGTAGGTCCTGAGCCTCTGAGGTTTTCCCACGTGGGTGCAGGTCTCCCAGGCAGCAACCTCTGGCTTTACAGGCAGTTTCTTGTTCCTTTAGACTGATGCCCATGTATTAGTCATGTCAGGGCAGGAGCTTTGCCCAGTGGCATGGATGGATGCAGGATGAGTTAATGTCTTGTTGAATTAAGAATTCATTGTCTTTTCCTGCCTTGTGTTGTATTTGACAGTTGTTGATGGTCTGATATCAAGTTATAATAAGGTGGGTTTTTTCATCTCTTTAAACCGATGTGGACGGGTTATTGAAGAAGGCTGAATATTCAGCTAATTTGATCTGATTGGGATTTATTCAGATAGTAATATTTATCATAAAAGTGCACTCTGATTAGATTTGTTAGATGTTACCATGAGCCGTTTATCCTTGAGAGAAAACAAGAGGTAAAAGTGTTCTGGGAGGTTGGCCAGCAATTTGGAAAGCTCATACTAAAAATATGAATAATAATGGATGTTTGACATTGTTTGATATAATAACATCTCATTCCTATAGTTAAGATTCTTCATTCAAGATATTCACTGCTGTGAATTTCCATATATTGTCCCATTCCCATATATTGTACTATCCAAGAGGAAAAGGAACAGTGCCGCTAACTCAGGTGATTGTAAGGAAAGTTATCACATTTTTGTAATGTTACTTGAAACGTTTCTTATTCTCTGAAGGTTCAAAGATGTGGGTCATGCATAAACTAATTTTCTCCATCTTTTCCTTTACCACCTGCGTGCTGCGTGGTGCCTGTGCTGAATGAGCGCTGCTGCTGGTGGGTGCTGCCTCTGTAAAGAAGCAACACAAAAATCCCTGTTGCATCTTAGTGTCTGGGAGGCAGCTGAGTAAGAGGCAGCAAAGGTTTTCTGATGGCACAGGGGGTGCTTCGCCCTCGAGACTGACCAGATCAGAGCGATGCCAGTTCAGCTCTGGCTTGGAGTTATGAGGTACTGCAAGTAAATAAGTAGTAATTTATTCTCCCGTGATGGCAGCGTACGAGTGGTACCATAACGAAACGCTCCCGGCTTTGCGAGCTGCTGTTGGCATGCCCTGTCTTAGTTTTTCACTCCTCTGTTCAAAATAGGTGTGTTGGCTTATGGGAAGAGACTGAGTGTGTAGGTTAAAATAAATAAACAAATACAAGCTCTCTCCAGTGCTACAAGATCCAAAGTTACCCGCTTGTGAGGGTGGGTTACAGGTCCCTCTGTGTGCTCGGTGCACAGAGGACGTGCTTGTTACAGCCTGGCTCTGGAGCGGCTTTTTTTTATTTGCACGAGAGGTGAGAGATTTGGCTTTTAGAGTTGGAGGTTCTCCAGTTCACCGAGGGTTGTTGACTGTCACCAGAGTCCTACGACCTGAATTTACGAGGAAGAAAAAGGTTTCTTATTGAGTTAGGTTGTCATATAAGCACCTGCAGAATGGTTGTTTCCAAATCTAGTATACCCCAAGCTGTAGACTCTATGAGACGATGATGGGTTGTACGTGCACTTAAGTGGTGTTAGATAGGTGTCTACTACAGCCACCAAGTGGCACTCCAGACCCAGCAATCTAACAGGGGAGGGGGCTGTTTCTGCCGTCAGGTTGCAAGGAGCTAAAATGCAATTATTTGCAAGTGTGTAGACACCATTGAATCAAATTGAATTGCTGAAGGTTAAATTACTATCTTCAGAAATGTTTTTATAATATCCAGCTTGACATTTCATTATCCCAGTACAATATAAATATCAAATTTGATTAGCTGTGAAGCAGCAACAAAAATAAACCAACATCTTTCCCTCATTTTTACTGCAGAAAAATAGCAGGAGGAATTGTAAAAAATAGCTGGTTGCCAAAGGTGGATTAAAGTTTAGAAATATGAGTTGAAAATGGTATTTGGTTGGGTTGCTAGAACATTTGTTTCCCGGAAGGTGCCGTTATGAAGAGTGTTGGTGTTGGAGGCAGATGTTCAAGCTGCTGCATCCATTGCTGGATATAACCTATTGCTGTTTGGGCAGTGCTGGTTTTTTCATCCAGCTTTAGTGTTGCTTCCAAGATTTATTTTTACTCTTTGAGATTACGTTGTGCTTACAGGACCGAAACCTCCCAGTTGCTCGCCCAATATTTGGTGTTTAATCAAGCAAAATTTGAATAAAACATCACATTTAATGGACCTTGATGGCAAAACCATTTGTGGGCAACTGGCTGTATCCGTATTTTTAAATTAAGATAGTATGGGTCAAGCAAACCTCTAGTGTGAATCAAATTTGAGTTACCCTAAATTTGAATATGGTCCTCTGTGCTGGAATTCAGGCAATGCAATATTTAAAACATTATTCGGTGTCATAAAAAAATCATCCATTATACTCTGTGGATCTAGAATTGTTTATAACCATTTTTATTACCGTGAACAGTTTCTAGCTCATATTATAATTACTATTCCAACTACGTGACATCAATCTAATTCTCTTTTGTGAGATTAATGCGTAACTCCAGCCTCCTATTTTACATATGTAACTGCGAAGGCAGCTGTTGGAAGAGGAACTTCAGCAATATTTCTGAGTAAATGCACTGAATAGAGCTCCCGTTTCTAACGAAGATGGGATATCTCTGCAGCTAAGAGAGAATTATGGTTCCCGCTGGAGCGTCTGTCGCAGAGCATTGTTAAGTTTAATGCCTTTTTGAAAAAGAGGGAAAAGTTGGTCCCATCCACTGCAGGTTGCTTCCTTCTTTCGCGTCACGCCTGGTGCTGATCACGCAGCCCTGGGTGGGATAAATGATTGCAGCTTCACGGACATCTGTGTGGCTGCAGATTTGCACTGGGCACAGCCGCCGTCAGCTTTCTCTAGACAGCCTTTTAAATGTCAGCTTCCCGTGATGGGAGGCCCTGTCAGGCTAGGACTGAAATTTCAAAATTCTTTCTTACAGTTTCTTTTTTTTTTTGGACTGCAAATGCCAATTGTATTTTCTGTTGACTTGATATTTTCAGGAACCTTTGATTCCTTTCAAGTTATTTGGGTTCATCTCACAAGTGACTGTGTCCTGTACATGGATACCCACGGGGGCTGTCGTCTTGTGACATGAAATACTCGAGGGATTAGTATGCAAAAACCACTTTAAGAACAAAATCTTTATATGTTTTCTCTCTGGTATTCAAGTTGCAAAGGTGGCTATTGCTTAATTGAGATAAAATTAAACATTATTAGCTGAAGCTATAATATTTTATAAGGGATATGAGCTGTATCCTTAATAATTAATAATTGCAATCATGTTGAAAGTGCGATGTTCCTTTTTCACAGTATTAGAACTATGGAACAGGTTTCACAGCAGTGCAGCAGAAGCAGTTTGTCCTTTAAAGGATGAAGGTGGGAAGCCATTCTTCATTTTTATCTTAACAAACGAGGAAAACACTTTCTCTTTTCCTTCTAAGTAGCAATGGACTGTCATGGGAAAGAGTATGACTAATTTCTCTTCAGTTTCTGTTCTTGAACCTTATTTCCAGTGAGGATTTAGGAACTGAAAGAGGCATTCAGGAAGTTAATTCAAACATCTGGGAACCTTTAGTACTCCACCCGTGGAACTTGGTGGACTCCTTCACTTCTTTATCATGAGTTTCCATCGGTCTGATATGTGTCGAATATGTGTTTCCCTGTGTCTGATAGTTACACAACAGAAACATACATTTACTTTTTAGCATATATTTATGTTTTAGCATTTAGCCTATGTCAATTATAAAATGCTGAGCTGTTACATACTTTGATCACTCTGGATTTGGGGGTTTTTTTTGTTTGTTTTTTTTTTTAAACAAACAAACAAAAGGTCTGATTCCCTGCCCCTGATCTGGTAGAGGTGCTCAGACCTCCAAAGCACCTCTGAAGGAGCGGGTGCTGGTCCAGCCCATGTCCCGGTGACTGAGGAGACATGGTGACAGTTGGTGCCGGGAGATGGGATAGCAGTGCTTGAACCCCATCTCTTGCTGTCTGGGTGAGCACCCTCCTCACCAGCCAGGAGACAGGGCGGCTATGGGGCTACTCTTACTCCAGTCTAGTTTCAGTGATGATGGCAGCAGTGTGGGGTGCTAGGGGAGGGTTGGGGTGGAGGTGGTTGGGGTTGGGCCATCATCTCTGCCTGGGGTAGAGCTACCCACCTGCACCATCCCCCCCAACAGGCAGTTCGAAATGTTTTGTGGGGTGTGAGTGGGAGCTGGGAAGGAGGTCACACTCACGCTGCAGCTGTACCAGCGCTACGGTGACGGTAAGCTCTTCATCCGAGCTCTTGGGATTTCCAGATGCTGTTGGTTGCTCTGTTTTGGGATACAAAGTCCTTTTCCCTTCCTTCTCCTCGTCTGTCAGCCTAGAGAGATCACGCGTGCCTTGCGCAATGACTTCTCTGCACTTAACTCACTAACCTAACTCATCCAAGCAAGTGGTGTGTCATCTCCCTATGATTATAAGCTTTCCTTCCTAATAGGCTTGATCGTGCCGGAAGACTTTATAAGCCGGCAGAATGGATTTTGATCCCTCTTTGTTTTGGTTTTGGTGCAGCACAGCTGTTCCAATGGTGCCTGAGCTACATTAAGGACAAGCACTGTGTTTATCTTGGCTCCTGGTTCTCATTCACCATATGGCACCACGGCTTTGCTCCCATCTGCTATGGGAGACGCTGTAGCAGCCCTGCGTTTCCCTACGTGACGTTGATGTACTACCACACTATGCACAAACCTGGTGTATCAGGAATCTAGTTGTATGTGCGAAACACAGATTTCCACACTGAAAACACAGTTTATGAAGGCTTTTTTAGTATTTTGGCAGGTCTCTGGGAGCTCTCCAGGTTTGCAGCTCAGTCCAGGTCCTTCAATGTGAGTGGCTGTAGACTGTGCAGCTGAAGAAGGAGGTGAAGGAGTAGACATTAAAAAGACTTCATCATTAAAAACCGGGGATCGCTTCAAATGAGAGAGATCAGCGCACAAGAGGCTGTGCTGGCCGCCACGTCTCTGCTTTCTGTGCTCTGTGCCAGAGGTTACAATCGTATTTGTTTCTTCCACTTCGCGAATGCCGGTGACCGAGCGCAGAGCGGGTCAAAGCCCAAACAACCTTCCTCTTAGGCAATGCCTAGAAATAACTTCGGGGCAGTATGAAATACTTCAGATAGACGTCCGTGTGACAACTTGGTATTCAGGCCATGAACCAGAGCCAGGGCTTTGCAGTTGCCTGAAGTTGTTTTACTGGCGAGCTTATCTTGGTTATGATAGATCAAACACAACTATATCATAGGGCTCATAAACTTTTTGGAAAAGTATTACTACTGCTGTTGCTGAGGAGAGGACTGTTTGTTTTCCTTCTGTGGCGTTTGCGAGTGGGAGTTGCCTCGTGTGTTAGCAGGGCCTCCAGCTCTGCCCTTGGTTTTCTCCCTGGCCCTGGTATCCTGACCGGCTTTTACGCCTTTTCTTGTTCAAAGGTGTCAAAATCACATTTTCTTTTCAGCTGTTGCTCTTTTGCATGAAATCACTCCGAGGGGAGTGGGGAAGAGCACTTCTCTGCTCTGCTGCTGAAACGCGCGGTATGTTCTTGCGGGCCGACACGGGGCGCCGGAAAGCCCGAGGTCATTTTTGCTCTGTGACTTTGGTGAGTTCTTTCTGTCTGTTGCTTTGCTGTCAAATTGTTGGATACCAATCTATCTTTTTAATTAAAAATAAATAATAAATACAGACAGTTCTTGGTAACTTAAAGCTGATAATCTGTTGGAAAAGAGAAGAGCAATAGCTCCGTTTAACCAGGAATTCAGTGGGTCTTCAGGATAGGTTGCGTTTGGTTTTCCGGCAGTGCTGTGTCCTTCGGGTGGGATTAGGGCTTTGTCCATCTGAGAATCGTCTGCTGAGAAGTGCCTATGAAGTAGAAGAAACTTGGATTACAAGAGTTTGCATTCCCTAACAGGTTACCTAGTGGTCGAGGACAGTGACTGTACACGTACCTAGGTCGAGGTCTTTAGGTGTTATGAAAGGCGCTGCGTGTGGATTTATCCATCTAAGTGGAAGGATTTGTGTTAGCCTTTTGTTGATTCTTGCAGAATTTTTCCAGGCCTAAGATGATGATTGTGCCATCTGGCAAAGCCCAGGGCTTTATCTCCTTTTCCACACTTGCAGGACACCCTTGGATGCAAATTTCTGTTCTGTTCTTTTACACAGCGTGTGTGTTTACTTCATTTTCATTTTAAAGAAAGTCAGTGCTAGAAGTTGGCAGCTTAGTTGCTGGAATTGGAGAAGAGCACAAGCAAGATGAAACCTGTTCTTGCCATTGCATCCTTGATTTAATTAGTTCAAATGCAAGATCTTGGTTGTACCTGACATTCTGTTGTTGTGTAAGAGTTTTAAGTGTTAGTTGGAAAGTGTGAAGGACGTGATGTCTCCTTTGCCTAAAGCATAGAAGGAAAAGGCCATTTTACTTTTAAAAAGAAACTCCAGAGCAGTTTGTGCTCTACATCAAAGAGAAATGTTTGGTTTCCTGATCTCTTCCAGACAGTTTGTAATACAAGTCCAAACCCAATCTATACGTAGTAGCCAAAGTGATTTTTGCCTTCTCTCAAGTTCTCGCTTGCTCAACCTAATCGTGCTGGTTATGTATTTTTCCAAAGTGCAGCAGCCTTATGTAATGGAGGGTGGATTTTGCTTTGGAATGTGGTACTGTACCGTCATCCTCTTGGACCACCTCCAGGACAGCACAGGTGGCAGTTCTGCTGGGATCTAACAGCTTCTGTGTTTTTATTAGCCTTTCTGGCTGGTATCCTCTACAGTATGACCCACCCCTGAGATGCACTTTTCTTGGACCACTCCATGGAATTTCTTCTGTTCACCTTCTAACATTTCTTCCCAATATCTTAAATGAGAAATGTCTGGGTAAACTTTTCAGTGTTCATTCTAATCATTGGTTTATGATCAGATTAACTCCATCTGAGTGGCTATAAGGAACCTAGGATCCTTATGGATCATCCAGGGACATCCATGCGCTACCCTGCGAAGGGTGTAGTCTGGTTTGCAACAGCTGCGTGTCCAGCAAGAGCTTTCTTGTGGGTCATGTCATGGCTCTTTCCCTCTTCCACACAATTCGCAGCCTTCCCTATACGAAGTTCTCACTTGCTGTGGTTTTCATAGCTTCCACGCGCTCCCGAGCAGATGCAGGTCAGACCTATTTCCACCACCCGGGCCGTGCTGATGGGGCACTTGCCCGTTGCCAGGATTGCGCTTTCCTGGGGGGGAAGGAAGGTAGCGGGGCAAAGGGCGGGCAGGAAAGAAGGCAGATGCAAGAAAGTAGTGAATTTATCTTGCTTCATGAATACCTCTCCTTTCTACTTGCTGATTCTTGGGTGTCTGTGTAGGTGGGACCTGCTCTGCAAAGTGAGCGGGAGCGTAGCAGACGTGGTGTAAGGGCAGCGCTCCCCCACGCCGGTGGGAGACACCGCTCCTGATGACGCCGTGCGGTGAACGAGACAGAGAGTGACCTGAGCGCTGCAATCGTTGGAAAACTGCGTCTCTTTTTGCAAGGGTAGCACTCTGAGCATGGCTGCTAGAGCCCCATTTCCATTCCCGTTAATTACACTGCTCCCTCATAAATTGCCCTTGCAGTTTCTCTCGGTAGTACTATTCATCACCTCCTCTTCTAGCCGCTGGAGTTGGGGTGTACAGGGACACGTAGGCAGCTGCTGTTTATATTTTAATGATACAGCTTGCTAAACGCTTCTTTGAGAAGAAAGGTGTCATAAATAATTCAATGGAATTATTTTGTAGTACATATATGTGTATATCATACCCTGTTAGAATAGCATAGCGTCACTTTATGCATGCAGATAGCAAGCTGTCTATGTATACCGCTGAACAATTTGGGACCTTGGGAACCTACAGCTGTGACAGGCATTACGATACGATGCATTAATGCCATTTCTGGGGGTTGATGAGTTTGGTCCCAGAAGGGCTGTGCTCCAATTCACCAGTGCGTATCGCGTGATCTTGCTGCCATGGCAGGGACGGCCTTGTTCTTGCTGGGGCTGTTTTAAACGTGGAGGTTTTTATCATCTCTCTTTGGTGCTTTTGCGAGAAGGGAGATGCAGTTATTTTGTATCTACGTTTTTTTAAATTAAAATAAAAATCTTACCTTGCTAATGACAAAACCTGAAGACAAATTACAATCTATATTGTCTGCCGTAGTGCTTGTCTCTTACAGGTGGGGACTGAGGTCTATTTCAGCTTTTTCTCCTTGCCAAAGAAAAGGGAAACAAGATCCTCCAAAGAAAGATCATGTGCTGGCTGCCCTTGCCTGGAGTAAGAAACACTGAGGGGGGGTGTTTGTTGTGTTTTTTTCTGGGTTTTTTTTGGTGAGTTTCTTGTAGAAGCAGGCTGTTTTCTTGTAAATAAGATTCCCTCGCAGGGATAGCTGCATTGGCCTGTTCAGATTTGATTTTTGCCTACATGGCTGGAACTATAATGCTGTTGTGGATTTGCACTGTAATTAAAGAATCTTCTACTTTGTTTTGGCCCAACGAGAGATACCGACTTGTTTTGGTGAGGTGGCAGCAGAGGAAAAGAGTGGAAGGCTAGAGATAGATGACAGGGGACAAATAATATAGTGTGCACTTTTACAGTAAATATCTACATTTTTAGCATAAAGTAAATCTGAAGTAAATTCTATGTTACCCAAAATGCTGTTTTCTCTCTATTGTGCTGTCGTATTTAAGATCATGCATAATTAAACCTAAAATGTATGTTATTTTCTATTTAAAAGTATTTGACCAAAATAATAACAGCTTTGGTAGGGAACCAGACTTGTTAGGAGCGATTTAGCCTCTAATCCTGCGAGTGAAAGTACAACTTTCTCTCATTCCAGCATTGTATCAGGCTCCTTAGGAACGGGAGCGCTTTGACTTTGCTCGCTTCAGCCTGGATGGGGGAAGCTACAGAATTTTAAAAGACGAGTAATTCCTCATTTGTTAACGCACACACCGATCTCTCCTGCCAAATTCCTGTCTGTGTTTCTAGATACTGAAAGAGCGGTCAGCTTTTCTTAAAATGCTCGACACGTGTTGCTGTCTGTGCTCTTTTGAAAATCTCTCTGCCAATATCTCAAAGCAAAGGGAGAGAGCACTCTAAACCCATGGGCTTTCTTGAAATGCCTTGAAATGTTTGGTTCCTGCTGTTTGGGGAAGGGGAACCTTCCCCTGTGGGCAGTTTATTTCAGTCTTGGCCGTTGCTTTGTCAGTTCAGACCCTGCTTCTTTAGTCTTCCCTTTCTTTCTGATACTGGAAAGTGCTGGAGAAAGTATTATGCACTGGTTGGACTCTTAGTTTGATATGATCAAGAACTACCAAGCTCTTAAAAAGATCTGCTTGTTCTATTAAATAACTTCAATAACTATATGGAAAATTGTAAGTTTAGGTTGATGATAAATGGCTAAGACTAAGTATTTACTTCTTACAGAGCTGTGAAACACCTCGTTAATGGAAAGTATTTGAGCAATTGTTTGTGTAGAAAACAATCATCAGGCTTCTGAGAGTTTTATCAGATATATATTGCAGTCATAGTTAGCAATATGTTAACTTCTGGGTGGTGAGACCTCATTGAGCTTATTGTGCTATGGTGCTTCATAGGGGGGATGTATTTTGCCTAGAGACAGTGTCATAGGCAGCCTGCGCTGAAGAGCCATTTCAGAGTTACTGGTGCTTTATGGGGAACTGACCGTCCGTCCCCAGTTAGGCCAAGCAGCAACTGGAGTGAAGGTGTCTGAGCTTCAGTGGCAAAGCGCCTGGTAGGCTCTCTGCTCCCTACGGCGTGGCTGTGTGCTCCCAGGAACGGCCGGACTGTGAAGAAGAAGACAGAAAATGCGAATGAGGGGAACTGCTGTTGTATTTCTTTTACCCAAACTTCTCCCAAAGCAGCTTCGGCGAGGGAGAGTAGATGAATGCGATGCTCTGCAGGTTCAGCAGTTGCTCAGAGTCAGTATTGATCCCACCATTGCGTTTTGCTACTGTATCTTTATGTTCTTTCTTTCTTACTATTCATACAAATACAGAAATCCTCTGCAAATATAAATTGAAGCAATTTTTTAAATCCAGATGGCAGTTTTGCTTGGCTGAGAACTGCAGGAATGAGGCCTCTTTATAATGTTATTGATTATTATATTTTTAACTGCAAGTATTTATTGTTGCACGAAGACGAGAAGTGTCAAGAAAAACAGTGAAGGCTTTATTTATTTCCATCATAAGTAGTTTCTTTCTTTCCTTCATTCCCTAAAATTTGCACTGGTTTGTCCTTCATCAAACAGACCAAGAGCAGGGCTATGCGCTGTAGGTTTTGTCTTTGCAAAGTCAACTTCAGCGCCGGTGGAAACGATGAAAATGAATTTTCTGCCCTTTGTGAAAGCCGTGACCTCTGTAATACCGGAGGGATGAACTGTGGGTATGAAGGGAGCACCTGGGAGTTCGCCGTACAACTGCTGTGAATAGTGACTGGGTCTGACCTGCAGCCATCTGAGTCGTACCGGGGGCAAGCTGCTGTAATAGGTGACCTAAATTACGGCGGTGGTAAGTAGAGCTGTCCCCAGGGAAGAGGACCTTTGGCCCCCTCCCTTTCTTTCCTCCAGACAGTCCTCCACTTTGGAGTGCTGCCTTCCAGGCTCTCCAAACCAAGGTTTGGTCTTCCCTGTCATCTTGGCTGAAATTAGCACTGCGGAAGTCTCCACGTCTCGTTTTTTTTTGCTCCAGGTGGTTAAGGACTGTGCTTTCTGGCTGCTATGTACGCTCATGGCCTTAGAGCTGAAACACACGCCAAGAGAATGGATTGGAGGCAATGTGGCTTTTTTTGGAGAGGTGGACAGGTGATGCTGTGATGAAATGAAGCAGAAAAGGAAGGAGGCTCCCTCTGTGTCACTGTAAAAGAGCTCTCGCTGCCTGGAGAAGTTCCCTGGAGGCGAACCTCCCAGAAGCACAGGTAGCCCGCGTGAATACCCAATTCACAAGATGCTCAGGGGGGCTAAGCATCACTTTCAGATCTTTCTGCGCTCTTTGGAAAGATATTATCCAGATGGAAAGTGGCTCTTGAAGGCACAAGCAAGCAGTAAATCCAGTGTGAAAACAGGACCTTGGAGGCACTGTGAACTATGGCTTTGGAGCCATATTAAAAACTGTATGGCACCGTTGTCTTCCGTCGTTATACCCTATGGGGCAGATTTGTTCTTTTAAAAGTCTTTTGTTTAGTCTGCTAACATGCTGTTGCATTGTTGAGTGGGAAATTTCTGGTTAAATTGTAATACAGTGTCATAAACCTTAGAGGCAGCGATGTTGTATTCTTTGTCTGCGCAGAGCCTGTGTTGCTATGGCCCTGATCCAGAACTTGATAACACAAACAAACATATATGATAAATCAGGCATATTTATCTAAGGGCTCATTTAGCAATAAAAAGAGCTGTTTAACTATATTTTCTTTTAATAATGTATTTAGTGCTTTTTATTAAGTTGGAATACGCAAGGTCTGTTTTTCATTGCTGCGGTGTAAGAGCTCCATCCCAGTGTAGGCACTGTATTTCTTCTTCTCCAGCCTTCAAATAAGACTTTTCCTGGAGACGCTACAACTTGTGAGAGCTGGAAAAAATCCCGAAGGGTTTTGCTAAGTCAAGGAACTCGTTTCACATAGTGATGCATGAAGGAGATGTAAAACTAATGACTGAGTACCTTAATAGGGGACTTTGCAGACGCAAGTAGAGTCACATTTATATGGGGGGGTGATATTTCTGTGTTCCCCCGTTCCCTTCAGGGAATGCATTTCATTTGCAGTGTGTGGAGGACAGCAGAAGGAGTAAGCGCTGCCGTTTCTAGGAGTCTCTTGTGTCTGTGGTTTGTTTTGTAATTTTTCCTTTTTTTTGAATGTTACTGGTCTTACGGCACTCAGGGGGAGGAAGAACTGAAATGGTTTAGTTGTCATTATTTTTCTTCTGTTCTTTCTGCGATGTAGGCCTGACACTTGTTTTGAAATACAAACCCAATTTGTAGTCATCTTCAGTGGTCCCTGAAGCTGGCTCCCTTCCCCTTTGCTCTTAATTTCAGGTGTTGTCAAGTTGTGCCAGGAAGCAAGTGCAGTTGAGATGTTTGGTCTCCAGAACCGAATGTCTTAGTAACACGGGCTTTGTTCAGTTTTATTACTTGGCATCTTCTTTTAAAAGGAAGAACTAAAGGGGAAATACAAGGATCTGGTGGGGAATGCTCAAAGAAGAGAACCTGGAGGACGGATCTCTTCGCCATAAGAGATCCTGAAAAATGTATGCTCTGCATGGCTTTCGGGGAGTCCGTCAGTGTCCAAAGTCTTGGAGAGTGTGTGAAACGCGCACGTCTCGGTGGAAGCGGTGGCCCGAGTTATGTAGCCATTCCTGTACTTGCTCTTTGCGTGCTCCATTAAGTACAATTGGAGAAGTTTTTGTAGGACTGGTGCCAAAGTGAGCTTTCTGTGAGTTGGAAAGGAAGGGGAACAAAGTAAAAGCAAACAGCCTGCTCCCCTCTCTGCCCGTGGGCTCCTTCCCTCGGGTGCGAGACAACAGCTGTGAGGAGCCCAGGACCAAAAAGCTTTCTGAAGCAGGGTGAGTGGCTTCATCAAATTTCCGTGCTTGGTTTCAACCTCATGTAAATAAAGAATGGGGAGGAAGAAAGCTTGTGTGTAATTTGAGCATAAACGTCAAGGTAGATTTCTGTTTGGGGGGAGATCATAATCGTGCAAACTTATGCCGCTTTCTCCTGGCAGACGGGACATTCTCAAAGTGAAGGTTTTGAAGTGGCAGAGGAGAGGTTTTGGAAGGACTTTGCGTGAAGCAAACTCCAAGTAATTGCAACTAGTGGCTGCGGCGTGGGATAGGTGTTCTTCTCTCTTCCCCGGCTGCCTCCGCATCTCTCCTCGCCCTGGGAAGACTCCTGAAGGACAATGGGAGGTGAACTGGCTTACACAAGAATTAATTTCAACCCAGTGGTAACTGGGCACAGAGAAAGGAAGTTATGTGAGGCAACGGAGAGAGACAAAGGAGGAAAGTGATCTAAATAGCAACATGAAGAAAATACTTGGGAATAAAAGTAATCATCAACCAGTATGGTAGGGTGTCCAGCAGCCCTGCTGAGGTTGCGTATGATCGATTTATTTGTTCGTTCAGTTATATCTTGCAGCACAACATTTTTAAATCACCGCCAGAGTTAAACTGATCTCTTGAGTTTTAAATAGCGCAGCGTAAATCTCCCACTCACACCGAGACCCGGGTGTCTCTGACTCCAAGTTAGTTGCAGTTTGCCAGTTCCACTTGATTTCATTTCAGGCTCATCCCCGCGAGCCAAACCACAAACAGAGCTTCCTGTCCAGTGGAAAATGAAATGCAAGAGGCAGGCCTTGTGTTGCTAACAGGAGGTTGCAGGGAGCAGAGCTGGCTCTTGCTGAGGTTGCGTTTGGGCTCGGTTAACCGTTTTGCCAATTAGGCAGAGACTCCTGGTCGCTGGATGTAAGTTAGAGGCTCTTAGGTCTAACTGAAGACTGTAGTTTAATACCCAGGATAGTTTTTAAGCAGCAGCCTGATGCAGTGAAAGGTGAAAAGCTGGGACCATTGCGTTTCTCAGGGTTGTGTTTCCAGAGGAGAGCTCTGCTCGCTGCCTTATTTATCCTGCACTGGCTGTCTGGCCTCTGGAGCCAGTGGGCTTTTTCTTGTTTGCTTTTGTTCCTCTCGGAGCTTACAAATTAGGCCCTCAAGGGGAAATTTTTTCTCTTCCAGTACATTTATTTACTAAAGCTTAAACTTGCCAAATGTCAATGTTTCCCCCTCCCCCACTCTCCCCCAGGCGGTGTGGGCTGGTGTAGGTGATGGGGCTGGTTGCAGGGTAAGGAGAGCTCCGCTCCTGTGGGTACCCTGCAGAGGTTCTTGTCTTCTTTTGTCGTCTTCTTTTGTCGTCTTCTTTTGTCGTCTTCTTTTGTCGTCTTCTTTTGTCGTCTTCTTTTGNTTCTTTTGTCGTCGTGTTTTGCCGTCTTCGGTTCTCGTCTTCTTTTGTCGTCTTCTTTTGTCGTCTTCTTTTGTCGTCTTCTTTTGTCGTCTTCTTTTGTCGTCTTCTTTTGTCTCCCCTCCCCAAGTGCCATCAGCGGAGGCCCAGCAGAGCTCTGCTCCGGGAGAACTGGGGTTTTATTTGGCTGGGAAGAGGGGCTCTGGGATGTCTGTGTGCTCTTGGGTGTCTCGCTCAGAGCTGGGACAGGATCTGAGAGATATGCCCTGTGCCTGACATCCATCATCTGCGGTCCCTGGAGCATTTGTCCTTCTTGGTGTCTGAGGAATGGGAGGTCCTTCGTGGGCGAGTTCTGCCCTCTTTCAGAAAAGCCGCATGCTCAAGGTGGCAGATGTGGGACTGGGCGTTGGGACACCCACCCCAGAGCACAGTAACTCACCTGCTCTGCCTGCTGCCGTGCTAAAGGGCTTTCCTACACTAGCTCAGAAGCAGCAGTGAATTTGATAATTATTTTTTTTTCTACTGGGGATGAGCGTTTTTCAAGAAAAGGCATTTTCACAGTGCTCCAACTCTTCCTTCTCCTTCACCTGCTACAGCTACCTGGAAGCACGGAGGCTGTAAAACCTGGGAGAATAACGATGGGTTAAAAACAACCAGAGTTCATGTGTCCTTTAAAGGGATTTAGCTGCGGATGCTATTTAGTTCAAACAGCACAATGTAATTTGCAAATATTAGAAATGGCTAAGGAGTTCTTACCAAGCGGCAGATAACAAACGCGTTATCACCAATATATACCTCTCCGATGAGGAGAGGCTGAAAGAGTTGGGGCTGTTCAGCCTGGAGAAGAGAAGGCTCCGCGGAGACCTTATTGCGGCCTTCCAGTCCCTAAAGGGGCTCCAGGAGAGCTGGGGAAGGACTTTTTACTGGGGCATGGAGTGATAGGACGAGGGGGAATGGCTTGAAACTGGAAGAGGGCAGGTTTAGATTGAACATTAGGAAGAAGTTTTTCACTGTGAGGGTGGTGAGGCACTGTCCCAGGTTGCCCCGAGAGGTTGTTGAGGCCCCATCCCTGGAGGTGTTCAAGGCCAGGCTGGAGGTGGCCTTGGGCAGCCTGGTGTGGTGGGAGGTGTCCCTGCCTATGGCAGGGGGGTTGGAACTCGATGATCTTCAAGGTCCCTTCCAACCTAAACCATTCTATGATTCTATGGCTGCTCCGTGCTATCACTTTACACCTTACTTGTGTGGTGAACCCTTCTTGGGACTGAGCTAAGGTGGGATCTGCTGTACGGTCACAGCTGAGAAACACGTGGGAAAATAAAGGCACCTGTGAAGGGCTGCTGCGAGCGTGGCTGTGGGGACAGACGGACGGACAGACAGAGGGAGAGAGGGAGGGGAGAAGCAGCTGCTGCCCAGCGGTAGTTTTTCCGAAGGAGTTCTGAAGATGTAGAGAGTTGAATGCATTTCCTGCTGGGCTTGTTTATTATTGTTGTTTTCGAGGGGGAATTTTAGCGTTGTTTTAAGACTTAGGTCCAGCTTTGTTCCCACTAAAAGCGTTAGATGCTGGCTGGTGGCTTAACTGCTGAAAAGGTGCTGACACTTCCAGCTTTTTCTGGAGCTACTCTGTGATTCCTCGGAATAAATTAGACATTAACTACCGATCTTTTTTTTCCCTCCCTCCTAAATCGGAGGGCAGCTGTCGGAGTAGACGGTTATTTTCCAGTAAACAGTTGCCCGGTTAGCCTGTTCTCCCTCTGAATTTCGTCTCCAAAATAAAACAGTTCTTCACACATTTCTGTAAGCCACGTTACTGCATTTCGTTAGTATTTCTGTGCGCTGAGGAGCCCTGCGGTTCCCACAAAGACCCTCGTGTCTTTGCTGCGAAGGCTTTGGCTGGGTGGCGGGCAGCGACGGGCAGAGGGAAACTGTGCAGCCTTTTTTCCTGAACTGAGTGAGTTTGTTGGGTCTTACTTAAGCAAACGTTGCTTGAATGCAGTTCACGGTATTTGCTCAGTGATCCAGTGGAATGTCTGGGATATTTTGGGGGTTTTTTCCTCCAGAGCCAAAAAAGCGGTTCTTGGCTCTAAATCCCAAAGCCGCCAGCCTGAGGCAGAGTCGCTGCGCCCGAGGGCGAGGAGAGCCGCGGCGGGACGGCCAGATGGGCACCTTGGCTGCCACGGAGCGCTCCCTCTGCACCAGGGGCTGGCTGCGTTCATTAAACGTCTTCCAAATGACTCCACAGCTAAATTTGCTTGTCCTGAAATGAAAGATGTGCCATGACGGGCTGAGCCCGCTGCAGGCCTGTCCCGCTCGTATCCTAGCTCTGCTGCGGATAAAAAAAACCCCACAGTTTCAGCGCTCAAAGCTGTGCCACCCTCCGTCAGGTAAGCCCTGACCCTCCCCGGCCACCCGCTGTGGGAGGCACTGTCGGCTTTGTGCATGCTGCCCGGGCAGTGAAGCTCCCCGCCGGCCACCTCGTCTCCTGGCCAGCTTTCCAAAGGCTGCTCTGCGTCCCCTGGCCCTGAGGGACCGGCAGACGTCCTGGTGGGTCCTGTGAGGCTGCCCAGGGCCCCTCTTGGAGAGTCTTTCCAAAGCTTTGTGACCAGGGACAGGAGGGTAACATGCTGCCTCAAGGTGTTCCAGGTGGCAGTGGCCGTGGGGAGACAAGTCCTTTTAACCTTACTTTTTCTTATATTCTTATTATGAAGTGATCACGAAATCACGGAATCTTCAGAGTTGGAAGGGACCTCTAGAGCTCACCCAGTCCCACTCCCCTGCCAAAGCAGGATTGCCCAGAGCACATCACTCAGGACTGCATCCAGGCGGGGCTTGAAAACCTCCAGAGAAGGGGACTCCCCCACCCCCCTGGGCAGCCTGTGCCACTGCTCTGCCACCCCAACCGGAAAGGAGTTTTTCCGTATATATGAACGGAACCTCCTATGTTCCAACTTGTGCCCATTGCCCCTCGTCCTGTCACTGGGAACCACTGAAAAGAGTCTGGCTCCATCCTCCTTCAACCCACCCTTTAGATACTTGTACGCCAAATGTTCGGGATCCACCAGCGCCATATCTAATGCAATCTCCTGCTGCCTTTTGGCGGCACTGGAGGATGTGGGGCTGTATCCAGACAGCTTTGACTTCACCCAGCCTGGTGCCTGGTGGTGTGGCCAGCAGCGGCGACTGCTGTGCCACAGGATGGCCCGAGCACGGGTTTTCTGAGCAGCAGCTTCTCAGAGTGTTTTCCAGACCTGGTAATGCTGTGGAGATCGAACTTGCTTTGTTCTGGCCTTGACAATACATGCACGGAGGCTGGGTGAAGCTTGGGCTTGATTGTCCTGAGTGTGCTTTCGTATTGCTAACCCAGAGAGCGTCTGCATGTTTGTGTTCCAGCAGCAATTCATAACACGGCACGCACACGTCCTCCTAAACCTGCTTTCGGCTGCTCCTTTCTTCGAGTCTCCTCTGTATTCCTCTTAACTGTTTTTGCAGGGTAACCTGANTTTTTTTTTTTTTTTTTTATTATTTTAAATGCCCTGAAGTTGCCACAGGAGAAATTCTTCTGATTTCAGGAAGAAAATGTCTCATTACCTCTGCTTGCCTCACCTTTGAGTGAGGAATATCTCACTGTCTAGGATCAAACAGAATCAGTTGCAACTAGAGCAGGTTTGAGACTAAATGGATGTTTATTTTAAAACACAGATTGACCAAAGAGACAGTCACCTATTACAGAGTCCTGTGTCCATATGTGTCCCCGTGCCAGACTCCTGTGCCAAGAGACCATCTGCCCTCATGTAATGTCATAATTATGGATCTTTACAACTTGGACCTGCTTCCTTGGAGCAATGATAGTCTGTGGACCAGGGATAGGGAACAGAGGGAGAAAAAGAAGTTGGGCTGCCTAACTTTAGGTGCCCAACTGAGTTAGGAGCCGTGAGGTCCATGGGGGAGTCAGATCTGAAGTCAGATTGACACATGCAGGAGCGAAGCTGTTCTTTACCTCGTATGAGCTGAAGTAAACAACGTGAGGTCAATGATGAAAGAATTGAGTATGGAAAGTAACACCCCCTTATTACTTCTGACAAATCGTGCTGTGCTAGGAGTGAAAATGTCTATGGTGGCTGCTCTGTTGGTCTTTTCAAAGTTGGTAAGCTCTTCAGCCTAGTTGTTTAAAGGTATTTTCACTATACGTTACTCGACTGAAGGGGTTGAAAACAACGATGTCAAAAGACTCAGATGTTTTTGTGTGTTCAGGACAGTGCATGAAAGATGACATCGATTAATCTTCACGTCCTTTGATGCGAGACATCTCTACCTGTCAGATGGCTGCAGCTGTGTTATGAAGGGGCAAAGGCGCAGCGTTTCTCTTGAGGACAGTTTTGTCATACTGACACTGGTGTTGGCAAGTCTCTCGGGTGAAATAAGGAGCTCTTCAGAGCATCTTGGCTTTTGCTAAAGGTTTGAATGTTTGTGAGCACAGAAGCCCTGAAACCACAAGTGTATTTTATGTCACGTTGGGTGCCAGTGGCTTGCCAGGGAGTGAAGGATCGGGCGGAAAATGCCAGTTTGCCATAGAAAGGCTGGAAAGAATGTGGATAATTTTTAACACGCACAAGAAGTTGTTGCAAGTTGTATCTTCCAGAAATCCATGGGAAAGATGGAACACACAACGCAAAGGACTGAAAGTGCCCTAAAGAAATATATTCCTACCCCTGGAAGAAGATATGATATGAAATGCCTTTATTGCTTAAGGTTAACACAGCGACGTTGAGCTGGCTTTTCCATTTATTTTCTTTTAAAATACAGTGTCCAAAACAAGTAAAGGCTACAACAGATTGATCATAATTTACACGTTACAGCCAACCTGTGGCTACTCTGCCTTGCGCTGAGGCTGGAGGGGAGGCGACACAGCTTCTGGCCTCAGTGTGTATAGGATGCCACTCGCTATAGGACGTGCCACGCTGTCACAAATAATTCACCTTCCTGGACTGATGTTTGGTGCCAAGTGACTTCTGTCCAGTGTTTCAGAGGAAGGAAAAGCATTATTCGGTCCTGGTGATCTTTGGCTGGCGGTCGGAGCTGTATTATCACGGATGCGGCTTTCAGCCTGAGCTGGGGCTGGTGCCAGTCCTTGTCAAGGATTACTCTCTGGTTAGTAAGGCTCTAGAGCTGATTCTGTTCAGGCACTTCCTCAGCCTGTGTCTGCACGTGCAGGAATAATAATGATAATAATAATAACAATAATGATGTCTTTCTGTGCCCTTCACATTTGGTTCTTATGAGTATTAAAGAGGAAATTATTATTTTTTTTTTTTTATACTTCTTGCTGGCTTCACACTGATGAGAAACCGTTGATTTTAATGGAAAAGACCACCGGTGGGATTTTTTTTCCCTCAAAATAATTTTCCTCTCCATCTGATAATGGAAGGAATAATCTGTTCTTTGATCTTTCGTTGGCAAACTTGGACATTGGAAAGAAAGACGGTGGTACTGTAATAGCTTTACTCTAATGATAAGTGCGGTCAGTGGTTTCTGAGCATTTAAATAAAGGTAGGTGTGCTGTGAGACATGATGAGGTAGGAGCCGAAACGCAGGGAGCGTTGCTTGTGGAATAACCTTGCAACAGAGTTCAGGGAGAAGTGCCCTGTAACTCTATTTTTTCGCCAATTTTAGCTCATATTGGTACCGTGCCTGCAATTATGCAAATGTTAATATCTAAGTTACTGAATTGGCCAGTTCCAGGTGGATTAATATGTAATGGATAATGTGTAGATGATATTCAATGATGAAGAAAACTTTGTTCTGAACAGGATGCTGCCTTTTTTTGTGTCAAATATTGACACATGAGAGGTTGGTGCTGGTCTCTTCTCACAGGTAATTAATGACAGAACAAGAGGGAATGGCTTCAAGCTCCAACAGGGTAGATTTAGACCGAACATTAGGAAAGAATTTTTCACAGAAAGAGAGGTCGGGCATTGGAATAGGCTGCCCAGGGAGGTGGTGGAGTCACCATCCCTGGATGTGTTGAAGAGCCGTTTGGATGTGGTGTTGGGGGATATGGTGTAGGGGAGAACTTTGTAGAGTAGGGTAGATGGTTGGACTCGATGATCCCAAGGGTCTCTTCCAACCTAGACAATTCTGTGATTCTATTTGAGGTGTCTCACCAGCCTGTTCTGTATTTAGCAGGGGACCACGAAGCGATGAAACGTTAGACATCTGTCTTCGCTAAGAGCTTCAGTAATGCTGCTCTTGTGAAATGCTTGTATCTCAACTAGGAAAAAAATGATCATTTGTTTACAAAGAAACAAAAAATAACAACATTAGTAGGTGTTGATGTTTCTGTGTAAGACACGGTGCAGGAAAGAATCTAAACCAGAGGTTTAGTTTATTCCCTCTCCTGTGAACTCCTTGTTGTAATGTCTAAGCACCTTATAAATATTTATGAATGTGTCCTCATAGGGAAATGAAATTTATATAATGGAGATGCAAAGTGGTGTTAAAGGAAGCAACTTTCAAAGGTTCCTACCGAGTTATACTGTGACAGAACTGGGACAGTAAATCAGACCATTACGTCCCGTTTTGGTAAACAAGCCGTCATCCCATCCTTCTTATTAGTTGCTTTTGCCTTGGCTGCTTTCGGAGTAATTCACTGCTTTTCTTCGTAAAACACAAATGCTTTATTTGTCAGGAAATACATTATTTTTTTGTAACTAGACACTTAGGCAGGGCCACGCAGGGATTGATGGCCAACAGGGGGTTGCAGCTAGCGGCAGGGGAGGAACGGAGAGAACACGAGACTCAATTTACACTCCCGTGTGACAACCCAACCCGCTCCAGTCTTGCTCCTCAGCTGCCGGAGGTGTCCTGAGCACCGCCTGGGAGTCGTCCATGCTGAGAAGCTGATGCTCTGCGTGCTGGGGGGCGAATTTGCAGCGCGGAGCTGAGCAGCGCTAACTGCCTGGGGAGACCCGTTGTGACGCTTCCGAAGTGGGATGTAGCTGCCTTTGCTTTCCTCTCCTTCTATTTTCCTCACGCTGTTGCAGCAGGGAGGCTCACGTGCTGTCAACAGGAAAGAATTTAGGAATTAGAATGAGGAATTAGGAATTCAAATTAGAATTAGAATTTAGGAACAGGAAATTAGGAAAGAGTTTTTCCCAGAAAGAGTGGTCGGGCATTGGAATAGGCTGCCCAGGGAGGTGGTGGAGTCACCATCCCTGGATGTGTTGAAGAGCCGTTTGGATGTGGTGTTGGGGGATATGGTGTAGGGGAGAACTTTGTAGAGTAGGGTAGATGGTTGGACTCGATGATCCCAAGGGTCTCTTCCAACCTAGACAATTCTATGATTCTATGAACAGCTTCCTCTTGCAGACAAGCCCTTAACGAAACCATTCCCTGCGTTGGCTGTTATGCGCTAACCAGAGGTGCTTATTTCTGCGTGCTCCAAGTGATGCCGCTCCTCTCCAAGCAGCGGCTGGGGGGATGAGATATTGCCGTGGTGGCAGCGTCTCTCCTGCGGCCAGGGATTCAGAACTGTATTTGGGCAGCGCAAAGTGCACGAGCAAGGCAGTAATTCTCTCTTCCTCAGGGTTTAAAGGCTTTGTGCAGATCTCTTTGAAGCCGGTGAAGGACTTCTGTGACTGCAATGGGCTTTGAATCTAACCCCAAACGCTCAGTTAATTCAGGTTGTGTGTTAGTCTTTCGTTAGCTGGCTTGTGAATGTGAAACGGTGCCGAGCGAACCTTTGGAGAACATATTGAATGTGCAAATTTGCACGCTGATCTTGATCTTTTCAAAGCCCGGTGATGTGACTGTGGATATATGTTGAAATACCCCCCAGTATGTTGCAGACACATTCCTCTTTGGTCTTGTCTGTGCCGTTTGTATGTGTTTAGTTGGCACTGTGAGCTCTGAGGTTTTCTTTTAAGTTATTCTACAGTACTTTAGGGAACTCAACTTTCATCACTAATAAAATAAAATAAAGCAAAGCGCTGGTAGGTCCTGCCTTGTTAACTGTTCTAGCTGTTGTGTTTCCCACTGTTCCAAAAAATAAAAAGCCTTATAAGATTTAACATATTCCCAGTGCAAAGCATGAATATTTATAGGCACAGAATAAGACTTCCCATTTTGAAATGTCAGTGCTATGAAATTGCTTTTTTGGCAGGCGTGATTAAGCCACATGGACTTCCAATAATGTTTTGTAAGCTTTTTCCTTAATTACAGCTTCATTTAGGTCTCTGAGTTTAACAAAACCTAGGAAGCTTGCAGCAAAATATTTTTCTTGTGGAAAATTTTGTTTGTATGAAGTAAAAATCCTGTATTCCTTGTGGGTATGATTTTTTTTTAATGTGTTTAAATGTGGAAATCCCGTATTTTTTCTTTGTGTTTCTTAAAGCTTATACAAAATGAAAATAGCCGATACTCTCTGTTCAATGCAGAATTTTGCAGAAATTAGTTTAGAAAGAGCATGTGATTATTTTTTTTTCTCCAAATGCCTTGAGTAAAATGCACATGAGGTTGTAAGACAGCAAGCAAGAAGCACAAGATTCTGTCTCAAGCAGTTACCGCTGCAAGAGACAAATTAGAAGGAATTTTGCTTTCATACAGTTGTTCTTAAATGCACCGTTCTGACGACAGCAATAAATAGAATAATCTGCATAATTGTATTTATGTGGCGCTGATCTGTCTTTTTCCAGAGAAAATACCTTGTCCCAGAGAAAATAATCTTCCATTCAGCTGTAAGTGGAAGAAAGCCTGTTGAGCAGCTGCACAGGTTTGGGGGAATGTTTCTGCACAGGCTTAATCAGAATTTTAATATGGCCCACTCGGTGAATTTGATTTTCGGTGGACAAAATACAGTAAGGGCACTAAAACATCTTGTTTTCCTGTGCAGATTGGATAACAGGGTATGTACTCAAAAGAGCTAGACAGAAAAGCACAGAGATGATGTGATTAAACTAAGGCAGATTTATTACTGGGTCTTTTTAACAGCATATTTTCTTAAATTGATGTAATAATTGTCTCAGCCCTGCTCAAAGATAGAGTTTTGAACACCTTTGAGCCATTCCTGGCTTAATACTGAAGTAGAAACAGCAGAAGTGGTGGAAAAATGGGATCATTTTGATAAAAAAAACCATTCAAACAGTTTAAAATCCTCTGCCATGATCATGCTTTTCTGACCCCTGCAGCCTTGTGTTACCAAACTGAGGACGTCTCATTCTCCCTAATATTAAGGTTTGAAATATGATATAAATAAATAATCTGAATAAAGTTAGAAAGGGAAAAAAAAGAAGTGGTTAGCATCACAGCTACTTGCAGCCTGCTCCACTGGCACGTAGTCTTGCCAACAAGCGCTTGGAGGTACCATCGTGGGCTCTAAAGCTGGGCTTTTTGGGGGAGCCGAAGAGAGTGAAATCCCTTGAAACTCAAGGGACTGAACATTTGTAACATCTGGGTTTAAGTGGTGAAGTCAGCATCTGAAAAAGCAAATATCTGGAAAGCAGTTTGAAAACTGTTTTACTGAAGATGATGGGGAAATTGGGGAGTTTGCGGGGCTGGGGAGGGGGGGGAGAGTGTGCTTTTATTTTCCCGACAAAGGAAGGTTCGCTGGGACGGCAGAAAGCAACGCTGGAGTCTGCTGTCTGTGTTTCACCTATCTTTGCTCTTTTTTGCAGGTTACATATTTGGGTAAGGTTTCCACAACAGGGATGCAGTTTTTGTCAGGCTGCACGGAGAAACCAGTCATCGAATTATGGAAGAAGCACACGCTCGCCAGGGAGGATATTTACCCAGCTAACGCCCTTCTGGAAATTCGCCCTTTCCAAGTCTGGCTGCATCATCTGGACCTCAAAGGCGAGGCGACAGTCCACATGGATACCTTTCAGGTAGCACGTATCGCCTACTGCACTGCTGACCACAACGTCAGCCCAAACATCTTTGCTTGGGTCTATCGGGAGATCAACGATGACTTGTCCTACCAGATGGACTGCCATGCCGTAGAGTGTGAGAGCAAGCTGGAGGCCAAGAAGCTGGCCCATGCCATGATGGAGGCCTTTAAGAAGACTTTTCACAGCATGAAAAGCGATGGCCGGATCCACAGGAACAGCTCGTCAGAGGAGGTGTCTCATGAATTTGAGTCTGACGATGGCTGAGTGAACTCATTCACGGTTCGGCAAAGGCAGCAATGGCCTAGGGAATGAGAGCGGATAGATGGATAAGCAACAATTGAAACTGGGGAATGAAAGGACTGCCAAACGCTTGTCCGACCAGCTTTTTAAATCAAAAGAGCAATTCAGTACCTACAGATATGCGTTATTAAAGTAATTACGTTACATTGAAATCTGCTGCTGTTGTAAAAGTGAGAAAAAAGCTCCCTGCCCCATCTCTCCCACCCACCCATCACTGCCCCTTTCTCAGCTCCGTAGTTCAGGTGCGTACCATGAAGTAGAGTCATTCCTGTTTGTCTTATAAGACTGGTCAGGCAATTTTATTAGTTGCTCCTCTGGCATTCCTAGCTGGGGGCGGATGCTGATGCACAAGACCGAGTAGACCTGGAAAGCCCTAAATGGTTCCCGAAGAATCTTTTTCCATGACGCATCACAAAAACCCTCTGACCGTACGTAGGCTGAGACAGCCGTACATAGCCTTTTAGACTAATGGCCTGGCATTCTGCAGTTAATTCACATTTCACAGATTAAAAAACGAAAGAAGATGCTTGTATGTACACGTTATATCATATGCTATCCTTTATTTTATTCATTGTACCTATTTTCTTAATATACCTGCGACCACGTCTCTCACCCGACGCCAATAGTTGCAGTTTCAGACTACGTATTGCAGGATACCAAAAAGGGGCGGGCAAAAATACTCCGCGATGGCCGGGGGTACGGCGAGCCAGCACCGCTGTCTGCACGTTTTCCAGCCCTGACGTGCCCTGCGGGAGTCGGGGGGGGGGCCCCGCTGGTAAGAGCTGAGGGACGCTTGGGTCCGTCGGTGTTTGGACTGCGACTTCTCATCAACCTCTCAGGTCTGAAGCGATGGGAGCGCGGTCGCCTCAGCTCCGCGGTAGCGGTCTCCGCGTTGCTGGTCGAGCGGCCGCGGCGGGATGGCGCCTCCTCGCACGGCCGGGGCTTCGTGACGGTAAAGATCAAAGGAAACGGTCCCTTAGGAGTCGGGTTCGAACATCCGTTCCGCTCGAGAAGCTCGTGTTAAGATTCCCGCACCTTTCCTTGTTCACAGGTATACAGAGTCACGCCTTTCTTAAACGCAGATGTTTAATAAAACTCAAATAAAAGGAAAAACTTGTTTCACTTGATATTTTTTAAGGCTGAGAGCAGCTCAACAGATGGCAAGGAATGCTGCTCCTTTACACAGTGTTGTTTGTGATGATGGTCATGTTAGGGGCACTGGGGCACCTTACAGAAGCCTTAAAAGAAAGCCGATCACAGCAGATGATAGCTCTGTGTCTGTGATTTTGGGTCTCTGTGTTTGTATGTGAGAGTGTATGTGCGAGTCCGGTGTTAAAGCACGTAGATGGAGCGCGGAGACGTATCGAGGAGGGCCCACACCTCTTGAAAATATGCTTGTTGCTTTGCAATGTATGTAAACTATCCTCCAGCATAAATGCATTCGTACTTTAATAAAAAAAAAAATCATGTTTTGAGTTAAAGCTTGGGAGTTTTAAGCCGTCTTTCCAAGGCAAACTCTGTGGTTTTGTGTTGTATGTGTGGGTTCTGTGTTCATTTCGTTTAGTGGAATGAAAATGTTTATTTATTTCCCTTTAGTATTACATCAGTCTCCATGAGAATTACCCTTAGTATTTTAAAATTTTTAGTATTTTAAAATTTTTACTATCTTAAAATTTTTAGTATCTTAAAATTTTTAGTATTTTTATTTTTTTTTTAATTTTTAGTATTACCTTTAGTATTTTAAAATTATTTTCTTTTAAATACTTAGGTAAATTATCGCTGTGAGATTCTTTTTTTTTTTAAACTTTGCTGTGCGTGGACACGATTTATAATTTCTGCTTTGCAGGAGGTGGCAGAGATACCCCCCCGCACACACCTGCCCAGCCGAAATGAGCTCTGCTGAGTGGGAGCAGCATCTCGCCCTACTTACAGAAATCGCGGAGTGGCTCAGGTGTGGCTTTGGGCTGGTGGGATGGGGAATAGAACACCAGGCAGGCAGCTTCCAGAACTGTTTCTTCTCCGAATCTTTGGATGATCCAGTGTTTCCAAATATGTCTCTAAAAATGATCTTTTGGTTTTTTTTCTTCCCACAAGGCCCATTTGGAAGTGGAGGGTCATCTATGGGCTATATGTTGGTCAGGAAAAAAAAATAATAATCTGAGTCTCACCATGTATGTATCTGACTTTTTGACCAAAGGCAAAATAAGTCAAAACCTCCTTCAACTTTTGACAAATTATTATTTTTTTTTCCGCTCAGAGCTGTAATCATGTGTTAGTTTCTTTACTTGTTTGGATGCTCTGCCACCAAAGCTGCTGAGAATCAGCGTGCGAAATCCCTTTTCATCCTCTCAGCCCCATGTCCCTGCTGACAACGGAGAGGTTGGACTGCTGCTCCCAGCTCTTAACCGGGGGCTGCTTGAGTGTGGGAGAGGGAGAAGAAAGACACCGGCCCTCCTCACCCACGGGTGCCGAGATGCCTCCTGCCTGCGCTACAAAGGACTACGGCGGATGATTTGGGTTTGGGATTTCCGCTTCTGGAGCAAATACGTAGAACGGTGGGGTGTGTTGGTGCCGTGGGGGTGGGTGCGACCCCGCTGACCGCCGCAGCCTGCTCTTCTCACCGAGCAGGCCAGGACAGAGCACAGCTGGACATAAATGTTGTCATCGTTTTATTTTTAATCGTGGTCTTTCCTCTAACGTGCTGGGATCTGCTGAAGAGATCCTATCTCCCTAAGTCGCCTCCAGGTGTGGGTTATGCAAAGTATACCTTTGTTGGGGATTTGTTGTTGTCTTTTTATTTTTTTATTTATTAAGGACAATCTGAATTTCTGTACTCAGCGCTGGATTTATTTGGGAACACACAAAAACCACAGAGAGAAATGCAAAGGGTTGCTCCAATGTGCTTTTACTCTACACCCTGAAGCGTGGTGCCTTGCTGCTCCCCTTGTCCATCTGTGACTGGCAGCATCTGCCAGCAAGAGCCCTGGGCTGTGGCGTTATCACCCCCCGGAGCCCACAGCCGCGTGGTGTTACCCAGCACAGGAGTGATCTGGGAGGGTGATTTTTAAGCCGATTTGTCTGCAGATCATTGTCTACGGTGATGCTCCATGTCAGGGCACAGCGTCATGCGTTGACAGGAGAGCTGGGGAAGGACTTTTTACTGGGGCATGGAGTGATAGGACGAGGGGGAATGGCTTCAAACTGGAAGAGGGCAGGTTTAGATTGAACATTAGGAAGAAGTTTTTCACTGTGAGGGTGGTGAGGCACTGGCCCAGGTTGCCCAGAGAGGTTGTTGAGGCCCCATCCCTGGAGGTGTTCAAGGCCAGGCTGGAGGTGGCCTTGGGCAGCCTGGTGTGGTGGGAGGTGTCCCTGCCTATGGCAGGGGGGTTGGAACTCGATGATCTTCAAGGTCCTTTCCAACCTAAACCATTCTGTGATTCTATGACATTAGCAGCACCGCAGTGCACTCGCTCAGCGATGGGGATGGAGGTTACTCACTTGTGGGTTTGGGCTGTTGTATTCCATGGCTTGGTGTCAGAGAAATTAACGCTTTTGGGAACGTGGGGCTTGCTGGTTGCTTATGTGCATTTGGAAATCTCTTCCTAGGTGCTGATTAGGACCCTGACGGGACCATTACGTGAGTGGCTGCCGTGTGGGCAGCCCTTGGGGACCTCGCGCGCTGATTTACAGCGGGTTGGGGAGTTCTGTCACAGGTATTTGATATTGTGGCATCTGTGACAATTCCTCAGCGTTTGGAGGCTGTGGATTACATGAGAATTTTGAATGATAAACATAAAATACAAAGGAGAAAATTCTAGTCCTCGTGATTAGAAAATCAGACCCTTTGAAACACGAACCAGCTATTTGCTAAGGGTTCAAACATGCAAGGGAATATGAGGGAATGTGAATTCCAGCTTGTCTTAGAAAACATGAGATTTGAAGAATAATCAGTATCATGAATTTGGATCCTTAGACAATTTGGAATTCAGGCCAAATCCCTCTGCATTATCAATACCAAATGTGTGATGCCATTTGCATGAGAGAGAAAAGCTTTTACTCCTAAATCGCAAGTGTATCAGTTATCGCTGAATATCGGTTGCCAGTAGATACCGGAATGAAACAGCAAGTTAAACTTTTCCTTCAATTAATCTGTTGGAAAAGAAAAATCATAAAGTTTCCATCAGAAGTCACTTCCAGTTGGCTAAAGACTTTCCTTTTCAACTACAAAGAGCGCAGTTTTGGATCTCACTGCATCCCGCTGCGGGTTGACGAGTTCCTTTGGCGTCAGCCAGGAAAACACGTAAGGGATTTCTTTTCCTCTTCTGATTGTAAAGGGGAGTAGAAAACGGTCGAATATCTAAGGGTGTTATTAGAACTGCAGAAGAAGTAGAGAGTATTTAGGTCGTTACACCTCAACATCAATATGCAACATCACCGGTGTTTTGGCAAGGTGATTTTCATAATTTTTCTACCTACCTTAAAAAAAAAAAAGTAAGTAAGTGTTATTCTATATACAGTGAGTTTGTTCAGTTTTCACGCTCTGAAGTCGAAATATCTTCTGTTCATACCAAGTCTTCGGTGGAGCCGTGAGTGAATGATTGTAGCTGAGGAGCAGCTGTGCTATGGGGAGAGCATCGCACCGCGCTAGCGAGCACAGGTTGCTCCAGAATTGCTTAGATGTGTATGAGGTATTTGCCTCTGGGGAAGGAGCAAAGCAGAGAGTCATTTCTTTCATGCTTTAAACTCAAAGGCCCCTGAGAACAGCTTAATGTTTTGTTTAAAAAAAAAAAAAAACAAACAAAAAACACCCCAAAAAACAAAACAACACCCAAAACACAACCAACCAACCCACCCCCTCTGCAGCTGGTTCCACTCCCTAACTTTCCAGTAGTGAGTAGCTTCATTTTTACATGAAAAAGCAGTTGGATGTTGCCAATGAATCGCATTTAATTTTCCTAAAACCTGCAAATAAATGGCGTTTAATTGAGAAACCTTTGATACAGAGGCAACCCTATATCAGTCTCTTAGAAAACTTTACATACATATTGTTATTCTTGGAAGCTTCAACGTCTGTGTATTCACAGTGAATTTTATTTGAATTGTAAGATTCTCTATATGGTTGCATATATATACATACACGTGTACACACACACATCTTGAAGTGTGATGCTTGTTAATAAGTATTCTCTGTATGATGGACATATGTAATGGTGGGGGTGTGTGTGAAGGGAATCTTGCGTGTTACTGTTGAGATAAATGGTTTACTTCTTAAAAAGTCCTTTTTCTTTAGCGGGAAGCAAATTAATTTGTCTATCTACGTGCAAAATTTGATATACTATATGCATTATTTACCATTTACCAGCAGAGCTGGCCCGCTCCATGCCCAATTAGCTGCTGTAAGAATGATGTATGATTTGGCTCATTTTTCCCTGTGGCAGTGAATTATTAATTTGTGTATGATTGGGAAGTGGCAGCTTAAATGTATGGTTGTTATCCTGTAGACTGGAGCGTTCAGTCTGCCCAGAGTTTACAGTAAGAGAATATATCCTTTTTTTGAACATAGGGACATTCGTTATACCTTTTTTTGTAATGTAATTTTAAACAGATACAGGGTGTTTTTTAAAAGTTCCTTTTTTTGTTGAAGTCTTGTAGAATGCTTCCTTCCGTTCGTTGTGCACTTGAGCATCGTTGGCGGCTGCTTTCACCCATCACCCCAAGGCTCTTCTATCTCCACACCCATCACCCCAAGGCTCTTCTATCTCCACGATGGTTCCTGCGCTGCCCTGGGGCCAGGCTGGGGGGGAGCCGGGGATGGTCCCTCCCGCCCCAGCAGGGGCACGTGGGCCGGATGCTCGTGTCCCTGTAGGCGCAGCGCGCGTGCCTGCGCCGGGGGCAGGGTGATGGCAGCAGCCTGGGCTGGGGCAGAAGTGTTGCTGGGGAGATGCAGGAGGCTGTGAGAAAGTTGGGTCAGGCTATTGGCATGAATTTTTATAGCTAAGTTGCACGGGCTAAGCTTGAAGTTTGGGAAGAACTCTCTTAGAATCATAGAATCATAGAATGGTTTAGGTTGGAAAGGACCTTGAAGATCATCGAGTTCCAACCCCCCTGCCATAGGCAGGGACACCTCCCACCAGACCAGGCTGCCCAAGGCCACCTCCAGCCTGGCCTTGAACACCTCCAGGGATGGGGCCTCAACAACCTCTCTGGGCAACCTGGGCCAGTGCCTCACCACCCTCACAGTGACAAACTTCTTCCTAATGTTCAATCTAAACCTGCCCTCTTCCAGTTGGAAGCCATTCCCCCTCGTCCTATCACTCCATGCCCCAGTAAAAAGTCCTTCCCCAGCTCTCCTGTAGGCCCCCTTTAGGGACTGGAAGGCCGCAAGAAGATCTCCCCGGAGCCTTCTCTTCTCCAGGCTGAACAGCCCCAACTCTTTCAGCCTCTCCTCATAGGAGAGGTGCTCCAGCCCTCGCATCATCCTCGTGGCCCTCCTCTGGACACGCTCCAGCAGGTCCACGTCCTTCTTATGTTGGGGACTCCAGAGCTGGACGCAGTACTCCAGGTGGGGTCTCACGAGAGGTGGAGTTAGAGGGGCAGAATCACCTCCCTCGCCCTGCTGGTATGGCAGTAACTCACTGTGAGCACCATGACAATTTCTTCAGCTAGGATTGTAATTAATTTTGATCGGGGCTGTTAAAGCAGAGACGATGATTTACTGAAAATAGTCGTGTGTTTGGAGTGATGTTATCGTGTCTTCTGCAGTGCCTTCTCTGAAAAGGGTTGTGAAATAGGTTGGAAACGCAGATGCGATGCACGTGCTGACCATGTGCTGCAAATGGGATTAAATCCGCAGGCGGTTAAAGCTGTGGGGGAGTGGAAGGGCACCAACAGGGAAGTGCGTATCTACGGGATGATGGAGCGGGGGCAGGCTGAGATCTTTGCTGGCCGAGCATGAACTGGATATGTGAAAATCTGGGTAATTCATCGTTCTTCGAAGGGCTTCCCCAAACCGAAGAGTTCAGTGAAGACTGAGGAATGAGGATAAGCTGTTGGAGAGCCTCCTGTGACCAGTGCAGCAGAGAGCCCCGGAGAGCTGAGTGATAGGAAAGTCTTCGCTGGAATGAATAAATGTGATGTGCTCAGCTTCCACGGTGGTGACTGGGTTAGGGATGCTCTGGTACAGCCAGTGCCTGGAGGCAGTTGGGTTTGTGTGGGTCGGACTCCTGCCCGGTGCCGGGACTTCACGGGGTGTGCGCAGCTGCGTTGTGGTGGGATGTGCCCACGGCAGGGTGCTCGGTGGGTTCCTTGGGTGTCACCGTCTCTGTCCGTTCTCCTTTTCCATCAGTTGGTTGATTTCAAATAGTTGCATGCCTGATTTACCCCGCTGAAAGAGAGAGGAGCCTCGAATTGGGTACCTCAGCAAGCGATGGGGGTTGCTGCAAGCTCTCTTCACAAAAACTGGAAGTGAGAAAGTAGTTTTCCAATGTACAGCTGAGGAAGCGTTAAAAACGCTTGGAGTAACAACCTCTACCTTCGGAGCAGGTCCTGGAAGTGCAGTTGGAGATAATCCCAAGGCTGTGCTAACAGCCTGAGGAGACGAAGCCTGAGCCTGGCGCAGCAACTCTTCAGCAATGGGTTGTGTGGGCAATAGACGTGGTTCCCAGTTATTGCTGGTAAGATGGGAGGGGGCGTCTGGGGGGTTGGATTTTTGCCTTGGATTTTTTTCGTGTCTGTGGTGGAAGGTGTATGTGAAAAGGCCGTTGATGTTTTCTCACCAGGAGAAAACTGTGCAGGTGTTAATGCAGTGGCTCGTTCGTGTGCTGACATTGGCAAGGTGGAAACACCTACTGAAAACGCGCCATTAGAAGTAGCCCAGCTCTGATGGCAAAGGAGTGCATTTATTAATTATTATTAATTACTGTGCGTGTCGTGTGGTACAGAATCCACGCGCCACTTCACGAGGGAGCTATTACTGTGCAGACTGGAGCATCCCTCTCCTTTCCCGACTTCCACCATCAGAGTGGGAAGATAGTACTATTTTCTCTATTATGCTTTCATTTGCGTTGTGTGTTACATTCTCTTGTTATTTTCCTGTAAACTGTATTGCTCTTGGAAAGAGAGGAAACATTATAATCCTATGAATAATGCGTAATGTGGCTGGTATGTTTTTCTGTGGGCAGTATGGATTTTCCGAGAACGACGGACAGGAGTGGATTTCATTCTTGGAAAGCGAGTAATTTGTCAAAGCTGATACGGGTCATGTACATGTGGAAGAAGTTAGTTATTGCTATGTCAAATTAGTTACCTCTTATTTAGAGATAGTCGAAATAGTTTTAGACATAATTACTGAGGATATAATTAATCAAGGTTTTCTTGCACAGTTGGGCTGAATTGTGGCTGAGTGCTTAGTACCATGCCGGTGCTCCCTGGCTCCGTCTCATCTTTAATGGATTCCAGATCTCGTGGTTTCAAGTAACAACAGCTTTTCCAGATCCCAAGACAATAATGAAATACGCAGAGGAACTTCAAAGGAAACTCCTCTAGAAAGGAAAAACGAGGTTAAATGATGATATAGTCAACTGTGGGATATTTTTATATCCATAAAAGATGTCAGGCCTATCGCAGTGCAAGAAACAGGTGAAATCTGAGACTGTGCTTGACTAATAGACCGTGCTTCACATCTACCCAGGCGCTCCTAAATGGTTTGGGACCTGATTCTTTCTGGGGTTTCCAGGTGGATTGCTTTGTGCTTTTTCGAGTCAGCTGTGGCCACACAAAGAAAAGGCGTTTGTGTCTCCCTTCCCTGTTTCTAATAGTCTTTGCTATTCAGTAGTGAAGGAATGGCCCGGGACGAGCTGGAGGCGCCTTTCATGTGAGGAGCTGCGCAATCCCCGTGCCCGCTCCTCTGCCGTGGCTCGGCCGTCCTGCGTCGCCCGTCCTCGGCGTCCCCGGGAGGAGGTCGCTGTCACTTCCAATGAACCCCGTTGGGCTATCTCAGTGTCTTCTGCAGGTAGCATGCTCTGATTAAATCTGTGTCACCTGTCAGAAAAATACATCTTTTCCTACGAGTGCTGTGGAAGCGTTTGTATGGCATTGCGTTAGTCTGTGCTGAGCACAGGGGGAAAGGCCACAGTCTCCTTCCTGCAGTTTGCACAGGGATGACCAACAGTAATCGCCCAGTGTTTACTAATTGACTCGTTACCGTCTCTGCTGGTGCGCACGCAGTAGGGGAACCACGTCTGTACTGCCTCAGGTGCTCACAGCTCGGCTGAGCCGCCGGCCGGGGCGCCCGGCAGGATGGGGTGCTTCATCTGTTTGTGGGATCATAGAATCATAGAATGGTTTAGGTTGGAAAGGACCTTGAAGATCATCGAGTTCCAACCCCCCTGCCATAGGCAGGGACACCTCCCACCACACCAGGCTGCCCAAGGCCACCTCCAGCCTGGCCTTGAACACCTCCAGGGATGGGGCCTCAACAACCTCTCGGGGCAACCTGGGCCAGTGCCTCACCACCCTCACAGTGAAAAACTTCTTCCTAATGTTCAATCTAAACCTGCCCTCTTCCAGTTTGAAGCCATTCCCCCTCGTCCTATCACGCCCCAGTAAAAAGTCCTTCCCGAGCTCTCCTGGAGCCCCTTTAGGGACTGGAAGGCCGCAATAAGATCTCCCCAGAGCCTTCTCTTCTCCAGGCTGAACAGCCCCAACTCTTTCAACCTCTGATGAAAGCGACGCTGAGTTGTGCCGAGCTTTCCTGAGGCAGCACAGTCTCGTGCAGCAGGTCGCCACGTTCCCTGTGCCTTACTTACAGAAATCCTAATTTATGCCGTTAGAAACGTTAAGAACAAAGAGTTTGAGCGCGGTTCCCATTTTGCCTGCGCGCTGCAGTGGGTCTCGGCTAATTCATCAGCAGCGGTTCGTTCTGCTTGAAATCCTGGAGAACGGCTCCTCTCCCGAGGTATTTCTTCCGACTTAATTGCCAAGTTATAGTGAAATATGAGGTTCGCTGTTGTCTGCTGGAGCGCTGGGGATTCTGTTTTGTTGGCACATTTTTCATGACCTCGTGTCAGCGGCATAACTAGGCTATGAGATAATTTGTATGCTTTAGATGAGCAGCTGCGTGCATCTTAGCCGGAGAGAGAAGTAAGCGTGATCAGTCCGGTGGAGTTAATTAGGCAAAACAGAGAATTAACTCTAATCTGGCAGATTAAGTGATGTCAGACCATGCAAGATGTATGCAGCTTTCATGCAGGTGAAAATCAAACGGCCCGTACTGGTATACACCAAGATTTAATAAAAATGAGTGAAATAGTAGCTGCGAATGGGGAAAAAAATTTTACAGCCGTTTAATAGCTGAAAAGGAAAAAGTGTTGTACCCTTATTTGCCTGTGATGCTTTGGTTCTGCAATGGCTTTCTGCTCATTTCCTAATTAAACAGTTTTGAGGTTTTAAGGAAGGAGGACTGCTTTGCAAGCCCCCTTCCTCGTCCTTGCGCTGTTGCAGGTGTCGCACGGTTATCGTGGGCTTTTGGAAGCTATTGAATTTACTGACGTTTTTTTGGCAAGAGGGATGAGGCTTAAGTAGTATAGGAAAAACAGAAGAAGCGAACTTGTGGTGTCTGGTAATCCTTAAACTGTCTCTCCTGTGGAAACTGTGTGAGTTGCTTTGAGGAATGAGGGAGGACGGATTCTGCACTGGCTTTTGCCCTGCAGAAACCCCCCTGCATGGGAGGTAATCAGCGCTTTGACAGGGGACCTGGTCTCTGAGCCGTCACCCTGAGGAGACAATGGTTAGAGACATTAGCGCTGTACTGATAGTCACAGCACTTTTCTAATATATTTCTGATAAAACTCAATGTATTGAGTGTGTTTTCAGTGTGTAATATTTGGGTGGAGGAGTCTCAGCTGCCTTTGGAAATCTGGGAGTTACCATGAGAAAAAGATTTAGGGACTATTTAGTATCTGTAGTTCAGAAAAGCAGCAAAAGCATGTTATTAAACTTGCTTTTATTGAGTTTTATAAAGCCACAATATCTGTCATCCCGGGCATCCTTGGCAGCTTACGTGGTTTGGGTGCGTCTTTGGAGGAGGATGAAAAACACAAGAAAAAAGTCCCCGTAGTTTATTATAACAATACAATTATTGTAACTTGTAGCGTGTGATGAGGTGTGACCTCGCCAGGTCTTTCTGCCGCGTGCTCCCAGGGGAGGGCGACGTGCTGGGGGAGGCCAACTCCCCGTCCGCCTGCCAGAGATGGTGCCATCGGAGGTGGCTCCGCTGTCAGAACTAAGCCATGCTACAGAGAAACGTGAGCATAAAAAATAGGTGGGAGACTTGTGGAAAAGCATTACCTCGGTGCCTACTGCCCCTGGTAGGTCTGCGGAGCTCCACCTCCTTATGTTAAAGCCCTGCGTCAGCGTGAGGAACCTACCAGATGTTGGTAGCCCCAGACCCTCATCTGACTGATGGGTTCTGGGGTGCTGTGCTGTGGCACATCACCTAAAAAGGAAAAGGAGGGCCATCACTGCATTAGCACATACCTACTTGAAAATTAATGTTACCTACTTGAAAATAGCGTTACCTACTTGAAAATTTACCCAGGATTGTCACATCATGAACACTTTTACACCAAGTAGGGATTGCAAGGTTTTGTCCAACACAGTGGTAAATGAACGTGCGGTAGCAGAGAGCGTGTCTCAGGAGAAAACCGGCAGAACTTAAAGTCTCCGTTCCTCAAAATCTCATTACCTCATTCTTGTTTGTTGGTACCTGTTTCTAAATTCAAGGAGTCCCACGGTGAAGTTCCAAGATAGGAAAATCTCATGATGCAAGCAAAAGAAAATGAGTTTAATGAGTGCTGCGTCTTCTACATCCCGTAATTTTATCAGTAAGCTCTCGGACTTCTAGAAATTGCTCTGAAATTGGCAGCCCAGACTTAATATCTTCTAGCGTTTTGCCATCACATGCAATTTTGGTTCTCGAGTGACTCCAATTTTGACCTCCCAGTGATTTCAACAGCTGCATCGTGCACAGGCTGGAGTGAGGACATGCTTTTGTAATCAGGCAGCCCAACTCTACATTTTACAGCGTGATGGTTACTGTGCCATTCAAACTATGCCCCATTACACAGAAGTGCATTCCTTTGATTTTACCGAAGAGACCATAAATATAACAAAAAGCATAGCTGGAAAACATGATTTCATGCCTGGATTTTTCAGCTCCTTGCTACTACAAAGAATAAATGAAGTGGTCTCTGAAAGGGGCATATCTTTGCGGTGAGTTATGATAGCATTATTTGTATGGCTAGCGAGCTCATCATTAAGCTTACCGGGAAACATATGGCTGTTACAACATTTAAAGAAACGGGGAAGTCTGTTTTCAAATCAAAAGAATAAGAGTGTAACTTTCTATTTCAGGAGTTTAATACAGCGGGGGCTCAGGATAGGGGGGGGAGGAGGTTATTATGCTTGATATAAAAATGTAAAAGATGTTCCATAAACGCATAAATAAAATTAGTCGTCAGCAGTCATATGCCTGGCGGACTGTAAGGCTTATTTGCCTTAAAATTTCTTATTGTATCCTTTCCCTTTCCCCCCAAGGTGATGTAATGTTTTCATCTCTGAAAACCTGGTTTCAAGAAAGAATTGGCTCCGAAATGGAAATCTGCTTTTGATTCAACATTGGGTCCTAGCAGGCAGTTCTTTTCAGTCCCATTTGTTTGATCACCGCAGCCTTTCTTCAAAAAAAAAGTGCCGGTGCTCGTTGCCAGCCGTGCCTGGCGGCGTATAGCCTGTGCGGCCTCTGTCGGTAACGCTAAAGCTTAACCAGGTTCCATCGTTACTTCACCGCCCCCCAGAAGTAACCGCATCAAATGCGGTCAAAATTTCAAAATAAAAATGGGTAGCTACACCATCTGGCATTAGCGAAGCAAAAAATAAAGCAGCACGCACAGGTACAATAATTGGGAATTTCGTTTGGGTAATTAAGTTTAATGCATAATAAAATTTTATAGTAAACATTTAAAATGCTCCTAAAAATATAAGGGCTTATTTGCTCAACGTTTTATAGAGAGGTACTTATTACAAATGTATCTATTGGGTAATTTTGCCCTGTGAGTTTTTATATAAAGGATTGACTTACGTGGAAGCCCAAGTGCAAGCCGTTGGCAAGTTATCTCAGCTGGCATCGGACTGGATCCAGTGGGGCAAAGGGCAAGCTTTATGCCAGCTTTAAAAACATAATTGCTCTCTTGAAAACCTCAAATCAAGTATTTTTCCGTGCCAACATTGGTGATTTGTTTTTCTTTCTTTTTTTAATTTTTCTTTTTTCAATTTTTCTTTTTTCAATTTTTCTTTTTTTTTAATGTCCAAAAGTAGATATTACTTTCTCTCCCCCCACTTCCCTTCCCACCTTCACCTTGTTTGGTGCATCCCTGAGCGGTGAATCTGGTGTCCAGGCATGTCCCAGCGGTGTTTGCAACAGCCAAAGGCAAAAGAGTACCGAGCCGGCTCCTGCCCTTGTCCCACCACCACCGCTGTCCTTGGGACCATCAGCAGTCCTGCTGCGCCACCTTGCCAGGGGCAGGTTGGATGCCACCAGTGACAAAGAGGAGATGATGGAGAGATGAGCCATGGCTGAGGTTGCAGTCAGATGGACCGATGGGGCTGAAGAGGGACAGGGTTAAAGGCTCCTTGGTAGATCTCCATCCCTGCTTCCTTCTCAAAACATCTTCGGATGGGCTGCTGGCAGTGCTGGGATCAAAGGACGTTTGCTAAGGAGGTCAAAAGTAAGGTTTAATTGGGTTAGTCCCACCTCTTATTTTCAGTGCTTGGGTTGATAGCCCGTGGGCCCCACTAAAAGCACGTGAATAAATGGGCTTCAAGGCACTGAATTTTGCATGTTATCAGAGAGAAGGTAATAACAACGATGCTGCAGGTTAACGCCTTTAGAAATGTCGAGACAGTGGTAGACAATTTGCTAAATTGTTTATGGGTTAATCACAGCTCCAAGGCTCAGTGTGCTGTGCTTCACCATCGGCTCACTCCAGAGAATCAGGAATTCTTGTCTGGCAGCAGCTCAGAGGCGCCGGGGATGGGCAGGGTAATGCCAGTAGAAAACCCAAGGCAAATTGTGCAATTTTACATTTATGTGGGTAAGCAGCCAAAAATTCTTGCGTGCGCTTCAAGGATAGCAAATGCTATTTTTTTTTTCTCAGATGTAAATGTAAGAAGACACAGTAAAATGTAACGTGAGTCCCTTCAGTAACCGGGAATTACCATACCAGGCAGAGCAGCGGTCCGTTTTGTGCATTGTCAGGGCTTTGACAGTGGCTTGTGCTCCAGGCTACAGACCGTGGTCCTGTAACGCTATACCTGCCCACTGGAGGACACCAGTCTCACGAGTCTGCCCTGAAATATGAGTGTTTACCTCTTTTTAAAACCTATTTACCTCATTCAGGACCATCTGATGTTCTCGTTTTCTGTGGAAATGCCTAATTCCTATGTGAACCCTGTTAAGCTATTGAATGCGATGATAACATGTGGCAATGAGTTAATAGGTTAAGCACATGCTGTGCAACTTTTTTTTTTTTTTAAATCGGTAGTAAATCTTTAAAGCTCTTTAAAATCTGTTTGCTCCCCCGTGCACAATTCTTCACTCTGATCCAGCGATAATGGGTATAATCACTCAATTATTTCCTGTTCTGTCATTATTTATGCAACTGAGTATGTGACCTAGTGCTTGCGTCTGCCCCAAACGAAAAACTTAGCGTATCGTGGCTGATTTTTATTTCCTTCCTATAGTTCTCCAAGTTCTTCTCTGTACTGTCTGCAATAGGGACCAACCACTCGATCTGAGTTACAATAAAACGCTCAATATTTCCCTCTGAGCGGTGCTTCCATTTGGGGCAGATCCTCTGCCTTGGCACTGGAGAGACTGCTATGGACTCGCACCGGTGGTAACGTTTAAAATCATCCAGAGCATTTGAAAACCTGGTGGTTTGTTGGCAGTTTCTCACGCTTGACGAGCATCGGTGAAAGAAATATGGCCGCAAGCACCTGGAGACAGGTGGGCAGCGCATTTTGGGGCAAGGCTGGCTGAGGATTATTCCGAAAAACCTCCCCTTGGTGACAAGTAGTTTTGTCTTCCAAGTTTGTTTACATTGACTTTAGGAAGCCAAGCACTCCCAAGTTCAGAAATGTCAAACATAAGGCTCTTTGGACAGCTTTAACTCAACTTTATTTTGCTAGTGAGTGGCAGACACGTTGGTTACACACATCTCTGTGGTATTACTCAAGGAATGTTACAGGGCTTTGCATGAAGGCTCCTGCTGTCTCTGTCATCCCTGCTGCTATTTGGAAAAGCCAAAGGCAGGGAACAAATGAGGGAGCTGAGATGTGGCCGGGAAGGAGAGACCAGATTGATGGTGGAGATATCTGAATACCAGCCAAAAACATAATGTAAAAGTAGACCTGGCTTGAATAGGTTTGTGTCAGGGGCAGGAAACCCTAAAATTGAGATAATGTAATAACGAGTTGAGCTGGTGCCCATGTCTTTGCAGAAAGCTACTTTCTGTTGCTATCATTACTTGGCCTGTTGACTTCTCCGTGGTTTTCTCACTCGAGTTTTCTGCATTTGGGATTGTGGAGCTTGTTCAGTTTCCTTGCTCAAACGCGGGTGTCGGCATCCTCTACAAACCAACTCCTCCAAAACAGATTTTCTTTCATGGTGCTGCTCGCTCTTCCTGTACGCCACACTCGCTGTCCCACGTGAGGTCTGGGCTCTCCGTTTGGATCGTGGGATTGTGGCCAAGAGGCCGTCCGTCGGTGTTTGCTGTGGGACACATGGCAACAGCACTGCGCTTTTCACTCCTTCCTTGGACACTGCTGGGTATTGCTGGCACCTGATGTGAGCATTGTTTGAACATCACCTCTAGAGAGATCACCTCTTTCAAGAGACAACCCCTCCTTAAAATCTGTATGACAGTGGGAAATGGGGACACTTTTCTCCTCCATGTTGGTGTGCTCTGGGGTGCCAANGCCAAGAGGCCGTCCGTCAGTGTTTGCTGTGGGACACACGGCAACGGCACTGCGCTTTTCACTCCTCCCTTGGACACCGCTGGGTATTGCTGGTGCCTGACGTAAGCGTTGTTTGAACATCACCTCTAGAGAGATCACCTCTTTCAAGAGAAAACCCTTCCTTAAAATCTGTAGGACAGTGGGAAACGGGGAGACTTTTCTCCTCTGTGTTGGTGTGCTCTGGGGTTGCCAGCTTTCCACACACCAGCAGCTAGAGCTGAGATCCTGGAGCATTGGGTTGTGCCCAGTTCTGAGGGTGGTGTGACCTGTTCCCGAGAATATGTCATAGAATCATAGAATGGTTTAGGTTGGAAAGGACCTTGAAGACCATCGAGTTCCAACCCCCCTGCCATATGCAGGGACACCTCCCACCA
>VUYV01000201.1:545519-574010 GCA_008711295.1 Anarhynchus alexandrinus | reverse complement strand
AAAGCTAAATAATTTCCAACAAGTATTCCTTTTATTTAAATATATATGCATAGTACACATAAAAATACATATAATTTATATATATTTGTGTAAAATCTTATTACAGGGCATGTCAGGTACCCAGGTTTATGCGTAGAGTACAGCTTCTTTACATAACTACAAAAATGCTCCACAGTGCTTTGTTGCTTCTCACAAGTCTGCTCTTAAACCCACAGTTCTTAACCTTGAATATCCACATTTTGAACTGGAATGTTTTATAACAAGTTTTTTTATGGTAGTTTTCTCGCTCATAAAGATATCTGTGTGTTTGACATAAGTATGAAGAAAATATTTGCATCCATTGCAATTGATAATGGGTATTTTTTCACTAATGGGCAAGAGAGCCGTTAGTTTGGAATATATTAGTTTAAATTGATTTGGCAATTGTTTGTGATTTTGCACTGATAGAACAGTTGTGTATATGTATTTTGCGTAGCACTATAGATACGAAACCTCTGCCAACTTGACTGACAAAAGTATTCTCCCTGGTTTAGTCTTAAATTACAGCATTGGTATTAAAATGGGCGAGCGCGATAAAAACAAGCCACAGGGAGACAAAATTGCCTTTGAAGGGAAATACGACATTCACTTAAGCAATTCTTTTGCCTGGGAAATATTCTATGTAGATTCTTGTGTTGCTTTGCCGGACTGGGTTGCTGGGTGCGTAGAGGGCAGTTTGACAACTACAGAGGTACCAGAAGGAAATGTCTCGATGCTCAGCATCACAGAAGCGTTTCCAGGCTGTGCCTCTTAAGCAAACACATAGATCTGCAGATAAATCTGAATGAGGCGTATTTGGGAGATTTAGAAATCTGTTAAAATACCATCATATTGTCAATACGAGTCTTAACCCTTCTGTTAGGGTTTCCATTTGATGTCAAGCGCGGTGTTTGAGATATGAACTCCTCTCCAATGTGAGAGGGTGGAAACTTTCAACCCGTTCCAGAGCTCTGCAGGAGCTGGTAGACGATATTAATTTTATTCCTCGTTGCAAAAGCTGCAGCTACGTTTTACCGGCTCAGCGTCCTGTTCACGGCCTCTGGTCCACCTCTGCGGTCAGCTTCCATACCGAATGCTACTGGCGGTAGCGCGGCTGCCCCAACCCACAGCGCGGGAGCGATGTGCTTCGCAAAGCGCTGGGAAAAGGCAGGCTCGCCCTTAGTGGCGACCCGCTATTTGCCAGCAAAGCAAACCCCTCGCTTTCCACGGTGATTAACCAGCGGCATAACATCTCGCCCGTGAGTCTTCCTGGGACTCGGTGGGCAGCTCCTCAGCTGACCGGCCCCGCTTTGGTCCGTGGACTGATAACCACGTTATTTAGCACTGTACGGCCAAGCGAGTCCTTCCCTGCGGCTGCGTACTCCAGCAAAAGTACTTGCTCTGCAGCTCTATTAATTACAAATTGAAGGCATGCGCATATTCAGGATAACTGCAACGTTTTCCCCGGGAACGTGGGAGATATTTGTCATTACCGACTTCAAAGAGGGGGAGAAGGGGAGAAGGAATTTAATTCTGCTTGCGTATGAGGTAATGTCAATTCCTTGCAGTCAGGAGACTGGGCCTTAATTGATATCATATGGCTAACAAATGTGCTCCAAAGCCAGCCTCATTTGATTGCTTTTTAATAACTAATAACTCTCGGTGGGAGTCCAAAATACGTACGTATGAAAAAGCACGCTGGAGCTGCCTCCCTCGCCTGCCAAAATCGCTCTTACTGAAACAAATGTGTACCTTTCGCAGTCCTGGAAGAGACACCCGCAGTGGCTGGACACGTACTCTCCCGCCAGCCCCGGCCGGGATCATCGTCTGGAGGAGCCGCGGGGAGGTCGCCGGCTACGTCCCCGCCGGCGGCAGCCGCCGTCCGCTCTCGCTGGGGCTGTGTCCAGCAGCGGCTGGAGCGGGGATCGAATCCCTCCCGGTATTCTCCTCTACCTGCCTGGGCCAGCTCCACCTGAGCGTGCCGCCCCGCGGCTGCAGAGCTCGCGAGGGCCGTACAGAGCCACCGACTAATATTTCCCTCACGAATCAGTTTTCCCGTGGCGCTCATCGCCTTCCCGAGCGGCAGATCTCAGAGCAAGAAGTTGTCCTCTGCGATGGGGCGGGAGATCCATCCAGGGTTCGGTTCGTCAGCCCGCTCTGGTAGCCACCGGGCCGCCTTCCCCGGGTGCTCGGAGCCTCCATGCTCGCTCCCAAGCCTGGGGGGGCACTGGCTGTGTGGAGCAGTGTCCCTAAACAACCAATGCTACTGAAGCACAGGCTTTTGCAGAGCAGGGTGTGTGCAGAAATGGGACGTATCGATCACCAGAGGCCGAGTCCCGCTTCCTTCCCTGCCCCAGTGGGGTGGCTGAAGGGGAACAAGAGGATCTGACGGTGTCACTGCTGTGTCACACAGTGCCACCTCCTCTGTCCCACCCGTCCTCCCACCAGGTTTCCTCATCACTTATTGAGTGGGTGCGTGGCCAGGGCAGGGCCACGTAGGACCAGAAGTCCTGGCCACTGGCTGGCTTCCCAGGGCATCCCAGTGGCTGGAAGCGGGCTGCGGGGCGTCCGCTGTTCTGGCTCTTGGCGGGTAAAAGGCAGGTGGGTGAGTTACCCAAAGGTGCCATGACTTAGAGCGGTGCGGAGGATCCCGCCGCTGCGGGAGATGGGCGGCTGCAACGGGCAGGAGCAGCTCCCACGCTGGACGTTGGACCTTCCGCCTTGTGGCATTTGTGAAAATCCTCAGGGGAGGTTTCCAGGCTTCAGTTTGCGTTTTGAGCTAGGAACGACCGTGGGGAGGATGGCTGGTGTTTCTTTCTTTTTCACGAGGTGCCCTATGTGCAATTTAGAGCACCTACAGTACTTTCCTGCCTTTGGTTTCTTTATCTGGACTTGGGTTTGTTTGTGTGTTTTTTTGTTGTGTGGGGTTTTTTTTATTATTATTATTTTTGTTTGCTTGTTTTCTGTTTGTTTGTTTGTTGTTGGTTTGGTTTGGTTTGGTTTTGTTTTTTTTTTTTTTGTCCGGTGGCCCCAACCTTGAAAAAAATGCTGATCCTGTGCGTCTTTCATTCTGCCCATGGTCAAAGACTCTCCTTGCTGTGGTTGCGTCTGGGTTGGTGTCAAAAGGAATTCAGACGGCTTGTGTCCATAATCAGAGCTACAACTGGGCAAATTATGCTGGGGATAATTGATATGTATTTGATTTCTATCGCTTAACAAGGGGATGCAGGAGCAGGATTGATTCAGATGAGTTTGCAGGAAGGGTATCAAAATCCATACACTGAAAGCAATTAATGAGGGACCTCTCCTGGGATTATTAGAAAGACTACCAGGAAGACAACGAATTATGGCAAATTGAAGATACTTGATGCAGGGCAGAAAAAGGAAAGCAAAAACCTGGCTGGATAATTAATGATGAAAACAAAATCATAGTCTATTTAGGACACATTGAAAGAGTCCAGAGGTACTTCTGTGCACAGAGACTGATGACCAGGGCCCTTCCACTGCTTCTGTGAAGCACAGGCAATGTTTTAAGAATGGTAGAAAAATGGCAAGCTTTTAAAATCACTCCTCAGAAAAGCAGAGGTGAAGTGCTAAAAATGCCTATTTTGTGTTGCAAAAGGGAAGAAAAATTACTGCGTTGTCTGTTCCCTTACTATTGCTCCTTCTCCAAAGCAGCAGAGATAACATCAGAGCACGTCTGCCCTTCTCCCCCCTTCCTACGGACAGAGATCGGGGCCAATTTATAACTATCGTTCCTGGAGACAATGTCAGGAGAGGTTGTGGACTGTTACTGTTAGATAATCAGAGGGCACTGTTATTTCATCAATGCCCATTTAAAAAAAAAAACAAACCCAAACAACCGAAAGCAACACTCATTGCAATGGAATATTATCGTGTTGTTCTGAAAATGGACACTTCAGTTTTCAACTTCAGTAAATGCAGCTCATCAAAGCTCACAAGAACTAGCTTAAAGCTCATAAAATCTCACAAGGACTAGCTTACGGCTCTTAAAAGCAAGGGTGATTTTATGCAAATTAATGATGAAGCAACTTGTGGGTACTTGTAGCAGATGATTTTGAGCTGCTTCTAGGTCAGAGTTGGTAGACCTTTATACAGTACCCAACCAGACAAAAAAAACCCCAACCCAAATACACCAACGTTGGTCCCCTCTTACAGGAATGGTGCTGCTGTAGGAAAGAATGACAAGAAACGGGGTTGATCTTCAGGCCTTCCCATAAGGTTTTGGCTTTACCAAAGACTGAAGACGCTCAGCGCTACGTGCGACTCGTTCCCTGTGCTGTTTGAAATGCGGCTCTCCCAACTGCCTCGTCTTGATATGAGTGAGTTTTTTAACCGCTAACATTTTCTTCTCTGTCTCTTGGGCGCACTACTAGTAATAGCAATAGTTTACTGCCTCATGGGAATATAAGACTCAATTATTGGGGTTTATATAATTAGAGGTTGCGTCCTGCGCTGTTTGCTGTTACCTCCTATCCCAAAAGGTGCAACAGATAATTTGTTTTTTCTCTGTTTTTTTTTTCCTCTGCACTTTCTTAACACCACCACAACTGCTGCAGACCCAGACCCTAACCTTGGAAAACCGAGGTGGTTCCTTAACCGCTCCCTCGCGCCAGCTTACGGACCCGCTCCGTTCATGGTCACTGTGGGCAGGTAAAGCCACCTTTACCTCCGGTGAAAGCCGTGCCTGGCTCCAAGGGCAGAGTCGGATCCGTGAGGGGTTCCCCTGCCACAGCCCTCTTCTCGGTGAGCTGTAGTAAGTCTTCAGATGTGGCACCACTTCGCTTAATTGTTTCCATTTCTACAATAAGACGATATAAAAATTCTTGTGACCGAGCATGCAAAGGCGCTCATAAAAAAAGTCTATTAATTTTTATGCCTCATAAATATAAACCACAATTCACTTTAAGTTTGCTGTGAAAACGTTCCTCTTAAAATCTGACTTTATAGGACACAGAACAAATGAGATTTCAGAACAAAAGTCTGCTTTCTATCCTCTCAAGAATTCTATTATTGTTAATTAATAATTCTGGTTTGCCTTTCTTTGTTTTCAAGGCTTTTCAAGGAAAATATTTCTGAAGCTCTGCTGTTTCACTGCTTGTCTTTGATGAATATTTTATCAAATAGCAATCAACATCTTGTAATGCAGTTGTACGGTTTACAACTGTTATACGCCCAAACCTAAAGTGACTGAGAGAAGCAAAACCAGAACACAAAATTATCAAACCTTTACACTTTCGGGAAAGCTGAGTGCCATAATACTAATTTACCCTGAAGCCAAGCAGCGTGTTGTTGTTTTGCTCCTGCCTGCCACTTCCCTGAGGAAGTGGGATTTGGCTGCTGGGATTTAATCGTGCTTTCGATCATACTTTTGGAAACGTGGGCACAGGCAGCGGTGGTGCCGGCGAGGCCGCCGGCTGCCGTCTGAGCTGAAGAGCAGAGTCCTGGGCGCGCGCCTCTCGCAAGGTGGGCCATCGGTCTTGGGGATGTTGCAGCCCTCTACCTGCCTGACAATTACGGCAGCTGATCAAACACTAGACTCGTTTTATTTAGGTAATGAAGAGGTATTTGAAAAGGGCGCGGTGGTTTTACGGTCTGAGCGTACGGCCGTTTCCCCTCGGCGGCCGGGCCGGGTGCCGTCCCACCGGCTCAGCACACAGACCCCCTTCTGATGCAGAACATCGCCGCGGGGCGAGAGCATTGCTAACAGACGTGATTTATTTACAGGCTGACAAAATGTAGGCCTTAAGGCTGAATATTAATGTAATAACCCGAACTGCAATAAAACGTCTGTTTTTCAGAAGTGCCGATCTCCCACAGCTTTCAATGGCCCTAATTATTTTCCCCCGTATTCTTCAGGGCTCTGAAAATCAGAGCGCTTTCATTTCACTCTCTAGGTGCAGTCTGGTGTCAGGCAGCCTTCAGTGTTACCATTTTGTTTGGGGATTGATTCCTGTGTTCCGCTAAAGCCGGAGGCTTGGAAACCGTTTGGGGGACTGTTTTGAAGTTTTTGTGTTGATTCCCTCCCCGTCCCTTAAATTTTCAGAATAATAGAACTATATACCCTGACCAGTACGCAGGAACCACCACCGATAAGCTGCCACCATTAAATGACACCTCCAGGGGAGCTTCACCTTTTAAACACAGGAAATCTTTCTGGTGGAGGACCACCGGCGTGTTTCTGTGGTGCGTGTCACAAGGATGCATTTAGACCATTGCCGTCACTAATATTTTAAGTTATCAGGTGCAGAGAGAGTGCTAAGAGAGCCTGTGCCCACCCTGGCAGCGAAGCTTCCTTTTCTCTTGCCATCGCGCTGCTTTGTTCAGCTCCGATTTCCAGCCCCGCAGGCAGCGCCACCTTTCACCATCCCTCCTCGGGTCGCAAGCTGATTTCTAATCGTTTTTCTTTTCTAAGACATGGGTGGAAAAATGAAGGCCGCTCTGTGGCGGGGGGAGGCACAGCCCCGTCCGGAGGGGAGGCTGAGGCTGGTGGCCTCAGCGCTCGGGGCAGGGTGCGAAACAACAGCGCCGAATGAGGTCTGGAGGCTTGACCCGACTGTGATGCTATTGCTTAGAATTTATTATACGAAAATGTATTTAAACCCGTGAGAGCTGTTGATCTTATATTGGTGTCCCTCCAAATGATGATTCCTGTACAGCAAAGCCCTACCAAGCTTTCCTCTTCTCGTGTGGTCCTGGATTGCTGATGTAGTATTCAGTAGGAAATAGAAGGCTAAAACCAATAGTTGTTGTGGAAAGATGATCAAAAGAAGGTGACTGTTTCTTGCCCCCAAGGAGATGATGGGGCAATGGCATGAGAAATCTTTGCTTTTCTGTGGCTATTTTCATGCCTATTTCTACAAGTACGAAGTAGGAGGAGCTGTGATGAACGTTTCACAGGAGCAAATCCTGTTCAAGATCAATAAACTGACTTGCATAAGCTTTGGCCCAAGTTTATGTACTTTGGAGCGGAATTTAAAAAAAAAAAATAATGCCAGAAGCAATATACAACTCTGAGCGGACAGAGGGTTTATCATATCCCTATTCATAGAATCATAGAATGGTTTAGGTTGGAAAGGACCTTGAAGACCATCGATTTCCAACCCCCCTTCCATAGGCAGGGACACCTGCCTATGATTCTTTTGCCAGAGGGAACCTTTTATCGTAACGGTGCTGGTATTGTTGCCTTCATTAAAAAAAAAAAAAAAAAAGGTAGGGAAATTCCATTGCTCACCCAGTGTTTCGTTTCTGATGAGTGGTGAGCACAACAGGAGCTCGGAGCCAGGCACGTACAGGAAAGCCCTCTGGACTCCCCGTGGCACTGGGTATCCTCGACAGCGCGAGGGTGACACCCCAATGTAGCCATCGCCCGCGTGGTTGAATGGCGAAGCCGGGGGGTGGCTCTCCACTGCTCTCTGAGGCGTTTTTAGGGGGTTCAGCAAGGAGGCGGCAGCAGGAGAACGGCTGCAGACACTGAGCAGCCATAACCCGGCAGCTCCGCTCCAGGATGACCCTGGGGGGAGGGTGAAAAAGAAAACACGGTGGTTTTTTTCTTGGTATAACAACCCCTTTTCTCCCTCAGACGGGCGGTGTGCACAGAGGAGTTGCTCATCTGAGTACAAATTGCTCAGTGGTGGTTTTTACCCCGGCCGAAGCGCCAAACTTTAGGATTTTTTCCCTGCAGCTGCTAGGATGGGCACATCGGCACTTGAGCACCTTTGTTGGGTGGGGAAGCTTTATAGGGAGAGGAAAGAAATTTGTATTTTTTTACTTTTTTTTTTTTAAAGTTGGAAGGACGACTGAAGAATTTTGTAACTGTTTCAGCTAAACGCTGGGCTCTCAAGAAGCTGCAGCCTTCCTCCCGCCCGCTCTGCGTGAGCGCTGGTGCTCTATGGGTGTCAGACGGTTGGGAAGAAACGCGGGTGGGAAGAATCTCTCGGAGCATATTGGCTTTTAACGAAACAAACTGTTTCTGGGATAATCTTTAATCGTCTCTGTGTCCTTGGGGTGGTCAGGAACCAGCCTTTTTATGCGTTGCTAAATATTCGGAACAGAGTGTTGCTACACCCTGCAGCTGAAGCCAGATTTTAAAAAATGTTTAGATACCTAATTCCCTCTAAAATCAATACTTGCTAATTAGCGCATGTGTTTAGCTTCACACACACACATATAAATTGCATATTACTGATGCCCTGCACAAATATCTGCCTTGGTCTCCAGACGTTATTTAGAAAGATACGTTAGAGGAGTTGAGAAGGTGCCTGCAGATCAATTAGTATCTCAAATTACTACTCTCGGATGTTGGGTGTTCTAAGTCCACACGCGGCTGCGCTCTTCCAGGTGAAGCTTTGCCCCTGCTGCAAGGTGGGTTGTCTGTGCCCTTTCCCTCTTCAAATTTGATCTTTACAGGGTTGAAGACATTTATGGGAGTGGGGAGCTTGAGAGTACTTTTTCCCCTGTAATTTGTTGTGGTGCATAAGGGGGAATGGTAACAGAAAAGGCAAAGAAACCAATGGTCCTTTCAAGTTTCCTCCCACCCCCGGGTATTTCTAAGGGAAGAGGCGATCAGCCCCACATCATGCGACTTTTCCCTTTTCTAATGCGGAGAGGAGTAGGGGCTGAAGCCCTCCCTCTCCCCAGCTGAAAGGAGGTGACCTGGGTGTAGTCAAACATCGATGTATAAAGCCTTGAATTATGTGCTAAACTGAAAACAAAAAACCAAAAACCCAACCCCAAAACTGAAACCAACTGGAGATTGCTCAGAGTAATACAGAATGGAAAAGAAAGAATGCAAAATGAGGAAAATGCCAAAGATGTAATTCCCTTCGAAACGTGAGGCTGAGAGACCCTGGGGGAAGGGGGTCGGGGGCAGGAGCAGGCCCGTGGTGGTGTGGCAGGAGGTGCCAGCTCGCTTTGTTGCTTTGGATGCTCACCTCACCGCGTGCCAGAGTGCTGAGATGCCTGTCCTCGCTGGCCATAAAAACCCAATCCGGCACGAAACTGCTTGAACCCCTTTCTTTGGATTTAGGTGGAAAGCCCTTCCTTCCTTCCATGTTTGGCAGGTCTTGGCCCTGTTTTCCAGCTCCAGCCAGTACATCCTTCTCAGAAGGCCTTGTGCTAACTCCGAGTGCTGCTTCTTGGGGCTTTGCTCTCCAGCTGGAGTGCTCTGTTTTGGAGTAAAATGAGGGCAGAAGAGATGTTGAGGAAGGTGTGGGATGACATACGGTTCTCCCTGCCCCTTAGCTGGGCACTAAATATTTGTATTCTTAACGTTACCTATTTAAACGCAGCTTTGTTGACCAAGTACGCAACATGCATACGTTTACTCTTTTCTTTTTTCTGTTGTCTTCTTTTCTGATGGGAGAAAAAAGAGCTATGCATACTCCTCCAAGGCACCACCTACTTTTGGTTAGTGGATTGGTGCTGCTACACTGCAGCGGGTCTTTTTTCAAGAAATACTGAAGAGCCCTCAACCCCCAGTGAACTGAACTGGGATGCTGGGAAAGGAAACCTGGAGCGTCTGTAGGCGCTCCAAATCAGGACTGTGTTGCTAAGCTTTGGTCTGTCCATCACCTCCTCTTCTCTCCCCAGCAGGCACTTCGCACTATGAGTTCAGGGCATTTACGAAGGAGGTGAATTTGTTGTGTAGTAGCAGTAAGGACAGAGCTTCTCAGGGGGCATTTGGCCTCTAACCAGGCACCTGCTCCTCTCCATAGAACCCATGCCTGCGGGTAACGCTGATCTCCTTTTCCCTACATATGTATAAAAATCCTGGTGCAGTGGGTTTCTGAGCAATATATATCTGAATTCACTATGAAAAAATGCTCTCGTTAAATTTTCTTGTAATTTGATGCGAGATAATAGATTAATGATTTTAATTTTTTACTCTGTTGCAGTAAAAGCCTGAAAGGGTTCTTTACTTGTTCTGTCAAATAAGTAGACATAATTACAATTGACTATTCAATTTTCTAGTGCTCTCTGTGCGTTGACTGTTCTCTCATCAATAAAGGAAAATAGCGAGGAGGCTGTTTGTAAGCAGCGGTTCTTGAGGATTGTGTTTTTAAAAGGTTTCTACACCTCTTTCATGTCCAAAATAGCAACAAAATTAGAATGAATCTAATACAAACAGAGTCTTCAAAAATGTGTATTTTAGTGGTATATACAGGCTAAGAAGAAAAATCTGAGCTTTTGCCCTTCTTTTCTTCATTGCACGTTTCAGATTAAATTCAGCACTGGACTCATCTTCGGAAGCTCCTCAGTGTTTTAAATCTGGGATTTCAACACATTTCCAGCGAGGTAAGCAGCTTTTTATGTGCTAGGGAAAGGGATGGATGATGAAAATAGCTGGATTGTCTCTTTTCTTTCAAGGTGATGTAGATTAAGCTTGACTCCTCTGAAGCCGGTGCAGGACCTGCACCGGGGGATACGGGTAGATGTAAGACAGGGCTGATTCTCCCCCGGTGGTTTACATCTGAGTGAACGGTTTGGGCACAGAGAGAAGAACTGGGGGAGTGCAGGGTTTTGCAGGGCAATTCTGGCTCAGCTGGTAGGATGCGGCGGGATGCTCAGAAGCTCTGTGCTGGGCACTTTGGCTGATCCACTGTAAAGCTTTCCCCGAACCGCTGAGGTTTTGTGTGTGGCTCATGTCCCCAGCACGGGAAGCCGTATTTGCCAGCTGACCTCACACGAAGTGCCAAGGATTGACTGTGGCCGACGTGAGCTCTTATGGTTGCTTGCTAGGCCAGAGCTTTTCTTTGCCACTTGGCAGCGAACCCTGGTGCTGGTGATGAATGGCCTGGCCCAAAAACACAGCGAGGACCAGACTGGATTGCCCAGGCGACTCAGACTTGCTCCAAGGGGATGGAGTTACCGTTCACTGTGATTTCTTTTCTGCTGAAATTGTGCTCTGCAAATTGTGCGATGCAAAAAATACATGGGGAAGTTTTAATTGTAAGGCTAATTAAATGAGAGCATGACTGTGTTAAATCCATCTCCTATGAGGAGAGGCTGAAAGAGTTGGGGCTGTTCAGTCTGGAGAAGAGAAGGCTCCGGGGAGACCTTATTGCGGCCTTCCAGTCCCTAAAGGGGCTACAGGAGAGCTGGGGAAGGACTTTTTACTGGGGCATGGAGTGATAGGATGAGGGGGAATGGCTTCAAACTGGAAGAGGGCAGGTTTAGATTGAACATTAGGAAGAAGCTTTTCACTGTGAGGGTGGTGAGGCACTGTCCCAGGTTGCCCAGAGAGGTTGTTGAGGCCCCATCCCTGGAGGTGTTCAAGGCCAGGCTGGAGGTGGCCTTGGGCAGCCTGGTCTGGTGGGAGGTGTCCCTGCCTATGGCAGGGGGGCTGGAACTCGATGATCTTCAAGGTCCTTTCCAACCTAAACCATTCTATGATTCTGTGGTTCTATGGACCTGTTTCCCAGGAAAAGCAGGAATACAGGACAACAGGGCTGGGTCCAGGTCCTTGCATGGATGCATCTGTGTATTTCCATCAAAGGCAGTCATTTGTCGTTTTATGCTTATGCAGAGTTTTGCCCTGTAAAAAAGTCTCTTTTTCGGGTCATCTTTTTTCCTGTTGAAAGTTGGACTGCTCCTAAAGATGACTGTTTGTGACAGCTGGGAAGAATTTGGGATAATTTTCTAACCTTACTAATTTTTCAGACAAAGCATAAAACAAAGCAGTGACTGGGGCCACAGCTTGGGTCTCTCTGTTCCAGAAAGGCCATGTCCGCCGTTGGGGTACAGCCCTGGGAGGAGACACGCAGGTACACAGAAATGCATGAAAGGCCACCAAAATGGTGTTCACCCATCAACTTCCCAGAGCACAGCCCTGCGAGGAGCCGGTGAGGCATCCTGAGAGCTGACCGTCCCTCAGCCACACGCTGAAATACAACCGGTCTTGTCCTAAAGCCAACCAAATCGACAAAAGCTGTGTCAGTAATATTTTGATGGGCCGTCATCTGGCTACGGCACGTTGCAGTCTGGCCATGCCAGGGCTGAGAGCCCGGGCTCGTCTGAGTACTTCATGGGTTCAGAGCTGACTGCCTTCACCTTCGTGACTGGCATCCGGAGAGGAGCTCGTTGTCGCAGTCAGGTCTTGCGCCTTTATGGAGTACGGAAGAGCCATCGTGTGTCTTACTGGGGAAAACCAGTAGAGCTTTGGGTCTTCTAATCAAGATGCTACTAAAAACAGGTGTTCTAACAGGATGCTCCCACTTTATGCTGGATCATCACCTTGTACAGGTGCCTTTTTCATCTTTAGTTTCAGGAACGACAATACTGTGCCCTTAAAAAAAAAGAAAAAAAATAATCAAATTATAGGTCTGCGATTTCAGTGCTATGAATATCACTTGTCGTCAAGGTGGGGGTTTGGAGTCAGAGAGCAGTGGGGGGAGCAGTGTGCCAGCCAGCCTGCTTGAACTTCGGTCCTTCTGAACCAAGAAATACTTTAATTATTTTGTGCAACACGAGGCCTTTTGATTCTGGCAAGCAGAGGCAGAAGAGAAAGTTGCCACGCAACCAAGCAAGCAGCTGCCGAGCTGAGGAGTCCAGGAACTGGGAACTTTTACAAACAGGAATTGTCTTGAAAAATACAAACAGGCAGAATTTTATGGTTGCTTCCAATTTTCATGTTTGTCATCGTCTTGCTTCTGAATTTATTTAGCCAATGTTGGCGAAGGGTCATAAAAAACGTTGCCTCAGGTGCAGTTGGCAGCCCTATAAAACTATGGGAATTTGGCTTTGGTGACAGTGTCATTCTGTACATGCAGCTGACGAGGGACTTTAATTATTTCAGTCTAGGCTTGCGTTGAATCCAGAAAGCCCCCCCGGTAACCGCAGTGCTATCTCCAGCTTGACTTCCCCCTGGCAGTAGAGCAGATTCAACGGGAGGTTGAGCCCAGAGCCGGGGGCTCGCGGGATGTGCTGTGAGGAGGGCCACCACGAGCTTCATTTGTTCCTAAACCGAAATGAGCCGCAGGGTTAGTGCAGGGACCTTCACCACGGATGTTAGGATGAATGGCCGAATTTCTCTCGTGTTGCCTGAAAAAATAAAGGTGGCTGTCTTCTTAAAGACTGGGCAAACGGAAAACCCTGGTGCTGGTCCTTGGCTCAGTTATAGCCGCGATACGTGTTGCGAGCAGGGAGGCCTCTCTATCGTTAGCCTTTTAGTAAATAAATAAATGAATAAATTGTAGTGAAAAACAAGCTCCCTTTTCTTCCCTCAGATAGACACTATGAGCTAGAAAAGGTTGCTGACAACCTTTTTAGCGGCGTTAGGACTGAATTACAACAGGACATAAAATCCACACTCTGACTACCACTTGTGCTCTTTAACTGCTTAATAAATTCCGAGGGAAGCGAACATTCAGCGCTGTAAACAAGTCCTTTATTACCATCCCTTCCCATACAGGCTGTAGACACTCTTTAGACACTGACTCAGAAGTAATGTTTTGGGATAATCACTTCTCCCCCTGCGCCGCAACATAATTCATGGGGGGGGTTAGGCGAAGCCCCTGCACGGGCAGATCGATGGTTAAAGAACTGACCAGGGGAGCCACAAATCCTCCATCAAATTACAGCCAGGGCGTTCAGGCTGCCCCCTCCTGCTCTTATTGATAATATCTAGACAGCAAATTATCATATCAAAGTATAAATTCAAAGCAACAAAGTGATAATCATCTCCAGTTCGTGGTGGATAAGCAACTAATGAGAGATTTAATGTGCTACAAATGCAGGAGATAACAAAATAATTATGAAATGGCAAACTGCTGAAGACTTTTAGGGAGAAGGCAAGGAAAAAATTGTTTTTCAAGTAGTGCTTGGTATAAGGAAAAAAATGTATCAACAGCCCATCTTTGAACAGATGCATTAGGGAAATTATACCTAAATATGTCCACTTGGCTTGTTTCCTTGTTCTGCATGTTCCTTAAATTATGTTCCAGCAAAAGACCATTATTTTTTTTTATTATTATTATTATTTTTAATAATAAAGCTCATTTCCCTGGTTACAGGAAAGAAGAGTCTAATTTTTCTGTTGATGGTTTGGGATGTTCAGAGTACATAGAGTGAATGGGTAATGGTGCAGGCACCCAGGAAGCCTTTCAACCCAAAAGNAGGTTAAATCAACCTGAAGGAGCTGAATGGGAAAAAAAATCAGAGACTTCTGCCTGCGAAGCTGCAATGTGTGTGCCTGGAGCTGGGAATCGGTGAGTGATGACAGTGGGGGATGGCCGGGTTTGCTGGTGGGTGGTACACGCCATGCAGCAGCCCACCAATGGTTCCTGAAAGGGATTGAGCAACGAGATTGAGTTTGTGAGGCAAGATTGTATCAGATGGGAGATGTATTTCTGGTCAAGTTTTTTTAATAGCTGAATATATAAGAAAATCCTATCTTACAGATATTATGCAGCAGGAATCTGCAAAATGAAGCCGTGCCCTGAGCCTGGATGGGGAAGATGGAGACGACGCTCAGGTCCTAGGTGTGTCTGCCAGAGGGGACCGTGCTGGTTGCAATGGGGACTGAAGCAGGTAAGGGATGTTTGGAAAGGGGATGGAAGGTCGACTTGGGCTCTGCTTGGCAGGGTTGTGTCTGTAGTGAGGAGAAGGCACCAGGAACTGCCGGAGTGGCTGAGAGTTTAATCTGGACAGAAATACAACAGTTGAGGAACAGCAGAAAGGCAGTTAGGAGTTGAGTTGTGCTTTAGGAGTGAATGAGGGACCTTATGGTGGGTGGCAGCTCAAGAACAACAAACCTCTCCTTGGGAAGAAGAAAGCACCATTTCACGTGTCTGTGAAGCCATCATTGGTCTCCTGGTGAGTGCAGGTGTGAAGGCTGATCTGTGGAGACTCTGGCCTTTTTCCAAATGCTGAAAATAGTGATCCCTGTTCCAAAGAGCTTACAGTCAAAACCAAAAGAAGACAAAGACTAGTTCAAAAGAAACAAAGACAAGAGAAATTTAAGGGTGTACAATCTTCACAATGTCATTAATTGTAAATAATTACTTGCCTGACCTTGGCACTACTCCCAGGAAGTCACACCAACCTCAAGAATGCAACATGATGACACACAACTTGAAAATATTGTGGCAAGCACCACCTGGTTCCTGTTAGATGAATGCCTCATTGATGTTGCTCATTTGTTCTTCACTCGATGGAAAACTCATGGATGGATGGAGCTTCATTGAACTGCTTGGCAAACCTTAATGGTTTTAAAATGATAAATAAATTATTAATTAAAGGAGGGTAAAAATCAGACTCAAAAAAGTCTGCAAAAATGTGGATTTTTTCCCCCAATATCTTGTACATTAAGTATTTTAAGTTGATTGACAAAAACTTTTTTCTTTTTTTTTTTTTGTCTGCCTGTGGGATGTTTATGGAAACTACTTTGATAGGTACGCCCAAATACTGACAACACTCCTTATCTCTTCCTCAAAGACCTTGGTATTGCTTGTGAAGATATGATTTCTATGAAACCTGTAAGGGAATCACACCAATTTGTTTTTGAACTAGAGCTTTACAGGGGCGCCCTCTCAAAGCCCAGCTGGTAGGAGATACAGCATTCACGAAGCACTGTCGTGGTTCAACCCGAGCCAGCAATGAGGACCATGCAGCCTCTCACTCACCCCCCGTTTTCTCCCCGAGGAGGGAGAGCCCTTTTGTATACCAAGTATGACGTCTATGGTACGGAATATTCCATTGTCCATTCCATTGTTCTGTCTATGCTCCTCCTCAGCTTCTATGGGAAGCTGAAAAAAGTCCTCGACTACTATAAACGTCACTTAGCAACAACTAAAACAATATGCATTATTGACATTGCTTTCATACCAAAACTGAAAACACAGCAACAACTAGACAGAAAATTGACTCTATCTCAGCTGAAACCAGGAAAATCCATAATGTTTTTGGTGGAGTATGCATTGAATCGTACCTCTAAAACACATATAGAGGAGTATTTTTAACTGCTGGCACCCCTTTTTGCCTCCTGCAGACTAGCTGACTCATCTGCTTTGCTTGCTGTTGCTGCAAAACTCGATTTTAAATTTGTGGAAGAGAAACTTTGAGGTGACCATAGGGAAGATGCCCAAGTGGAAGATTTCAGCTCAGGGATTCATGTGCCTTTTTTTCCCCTTTTGAAAATGTAGTGTTAAATTTCCTAATTAATAGTGAGATGATGTTTGCTCTTATTTCCTTTCCAATGGGGATAGCTTTTGGGTGTTTATAATGTGTGTGTGCATGCGGTGTGTCTGTGCTTGTGCAAGTCATGCACATGTGGATATTCATATCTATATATTTGCCTTTCTGTCACAGATTACTGTGATTATTATATACTCCTGGTTGAGAAAGCAGGGCTAAAATGCAGCTTGAACAGATACGGGAAGCTGGAGAGCCTGGTGGTAATAATTAGCCTCTCTTGAGGAGTGACTCCATGTTCTTGAGCTGACCCCTGAGGAGAAAATCTCTACTGTAAGTGGCACATGTTTTGCTAGAAATCCTCTGATTCAAGCTTGTCTGCTCTTGTTGTGCAAATGAACTTTGATAATGAAGCAGTTGTAATTTTTAAGATCGAGACTAACGCATCTAATGAACCTCTGCTCATTCAAATTTGTACTGAACAGCTTCTCCATGTAACACGTGAATAAGAGGAACGTGGTTCATCAAGTATCTTCCCCCCATCCTGTTTCCTGATAACATAAATAAATCTTGCCAAGTTACTTTTTCGAGAGAAAATACAATACTCTCTGGCTCTCAATGAGCAATTGTGAAACCAACTGTTTCCTCTATTCTTTAAAAACGCCATTTGTATCTAATTATTCAAATCAGAAATATGAGGAGGACCACACAGTTCCTTCTGAGGCCTGAAGAGATCTTGCTGTGACTTCAAAACCCCAGCAAACCTGGCAAAATCAAAACAGTCCTAAATACCTAAATAGTGACAGCTGAATGGAAAAGGGGGTGGGGTGGGGTGTGTTTCTTCTTCTGAATGTCTCCAATTCTACAGGAACTGATGTTTCTTAGTCATCTAAGATCCCATATTGGTAAGCAAAATAACAAAATGGAGAAAATGTCTAGAATACCATCCGTAAGAAAACAAGCAAATCATCAGGAACTTTGCCAAGATGTAACTCAGACAGGCAATTAAACAGGGAAAGCATTCTTGTCTTAATCTTGTTGTGTGTTTGTTGGGCTTAAGCTAGAATTAGAACTTGTATTAGCAAGTATATAAATATACCTAATATACCTAATATATAAATATAAAATGAAATTAAAAAAAATCTCAGCAAGAACACTTCTTTTTGCATAAAAAGTAATGCTTGGCAGAGGGGATTCTACACTAGAAGATTGGACTTTCAAATATTCTCACGAGTTAAAGCAATTTCTTGATGAACCAGTTTAACTATTCTGAGCACTGAAGAAAAGCACCCACGGGTGACACAAACTGAAGCCCTAACCTGAACATCTGCAGCTGGAGTCCTGTTTCTGTTGACAATTGGAACCCCTTGAGCCAGGCCAAGCATGGCAATGTTAGCAAGGCTATCTAAAAATAGAAATACCTTAAACCCAAGCCAACCCTTCCCTCCTCCTGCCCTTAGGAGACCCTTCCCTCTAAATCAGTGTTTCTCCTATATGTTCAAAACTCTTCATTACCGGTAGAATTTCTCCTGAACCAGCTCCTACCCCCAATTTTTTACATTTTATAAGCTTGTTTCACCTTTTGCTACTGAAACTCTGCTGGTCTCCCAGGGAGAGACTGACGAAGCCTGGGTCAGGGAGATTTTGTTCAGTTCATAAAATTTACTGACTTTCCACAGGCTCCGGGGCAATCTTATTGCAGCCTTCCAGCACCTAAAGGGGCCTACAGGAGAGCTGGGGAAGGACTTTTTACTGGGGCATGGAGTGATAGGACGAGGGGGAATGGCTTCAAACTGGAAGAGGGCAGGTTTAGATTGAACATTAGGAAGAAGTTTTTCACTGTGAGGGTGGTGAGGCACTGGCCCAGGTTGCCCAGAGAGGTTGTTGAGGTGCCATCCCTGGAGGTGTTCAAGGCCAGGCTGGAGGTGGCCTTGGGCAGCCTGGTCTGGTGGGAGGTGTCCCTGCCTATGGCAGGGGGGTTGGAACTCGATGATCTTCAAGGTCCTTTCCAACCTAAACCATTCTATGATTCTATGATCTACTGCTAAGCCTTGCTGCTGGTAGAGAGGAGGCTTCTCCAGTTTTGGTAGCCCTAACTATATGCCATTCAGAGAGGGAATCGGAAATGTTGAACATTACGCTGAGTGCCTTTGATGCCTCTGCTCGCTCCTAAACCATGGGGATTGCCAGGGCTCAGCAGAGATGTGGGCTGAAAGAAATCTGGGCTGGTAAATGACCTTCTACTTCCAAACTTCTACAATTACATGTGAAAATAGCAAAAAAGCTCAGTAAATATGGGATCCACAAAGCTCTGTTTCTAAAGGCAATTTTCAGAAGAACATCATTTCAAGGCAACACTAGCCCTAGAAATAACTTATTACACTTATTTATAAGATGCTCATGAATAATTTACGCTACATTAACTTGTAAATGTGATAGCTTTTGAAATCATTAAGCTCCAGTAGCTTGCTTGGTAAATCCGTTGGCTGGGTCTCATTATTAAAAGCTAATTAGCTCATTCAGCTGGAACACATTTTGTAAAATAGCTATGCTAGTTTTCTCCTTTATATTTCAGCAGATTATATTAATACTAAAAATATTCCAGCAATGGCATAATGGAAATATTTAATAATAAGGATATAAAACTCTATACAAACAGATAATTGCATTACATCTTTAACAAGTTTTCCAAAACCTGGTAAGTGAGGTATCAGGATTATGGTTGTACTTATAAACATATGATATTAGAAAACGCTGAGATATACGTTATTTAAATATGAAAGATTATCATTTATACACGGGAGGGATATTTTCAAAGTGTTAATTTGGGTGTGTGAGAAGCTGGGGTCTTTGCTTAAAAAATTATACTCCTAAAGTTAAATTTCTGCGCCGTGGTTGGCACTAGAAAGGCTGCAGACCACGAGTGAGTGTGAGCGGCGTGCCCATGATAGCGGGGGCAAGAGGTGGGGTAGTGTGTGAGGCTGTTCTCGCCCCCACTCACAGGGAAATACTGTGGCCATCAGCCCATTGCGAAGTCTTTTTTTCCCCCGAAAAGAGTTTTTTGTTTGCTATTGAATTCTGATATTGAGAAAATGCTGCATTTTTCTTCTGTGTTGTTCTTTCTATAGGTGTTATTCCTGCCACCGTGGAAAGAAATAAGAGGAGGAGAGGAAAAATAGGCACCCACCGAGCACGTCGCACCTCCAGCACCAGACCAAGAGTTGCACCCTACACAGCTCCACAACAAGTGCCAAACTGGGGTGTCAGAAACACCCCACTGAGCCCCCCAACCACCCGCCTGGGCTCTACCAGGGGGAAGCTTATCTTTGCACGATGACTTGTTCATGCCGTGCCACCCTCTCTATCAAAATAATCACAGTATACCCGTCCAGCACAATATTGGAGGAGCTGTTTTGTAGGATGTTTTTATTTCAGTATGAAGTAAAATGTTGTTTAGGTTCATTTATGCTGAAGCCCTGGCTTTGTGAGAAGAGCCTCTGTAGGAAAATCAATAGCCACTGGGCACCAAAAAAAAATAATCCAGCTGGTTTGATAGTAATCATCTGTGTTGTATTTGAAAAGTTTTTGCTGTGTAAAATATTGCAACACACTTTTTTATTTTTTCCCCCAAATATTTTGGGTTTAGGTTTGTTTCTCCTTCAAATACAAACATTTTTAAACTTCGGTACTTTTAAATCCCTCTTACCAACTTTTAAAGGGATTAGGGTAAATGGCTTTTATTCTGCAGTCACAACACTATTGCTTTCAAATGCATCTTCTTGGATTTCCTGTTCAGAAGAAAAAAGAGGAGGAATTTAAGTAATTCACAGCAAAGCTACAACGTCTGCTTCTGCGCTGATGAATGTTTCCCTTTAGGAAAGGCAGATCTCTTATTAATATAACATCTGGCTTTCATCTTGAATAAATACAACAACTCCAAAGCAGGAGAAAAAGAGTACAAAAATGTGAATTTTCCGGCATATCAAGCAGCCAAAAAGACCTAACCAACAGAAATTATGTCTGGCAAGCAATGCTGCTGAAACTGCCATAAGTGAATGTTCTGGGAGAAGACTTTTCAGAGGGACCGCTGGGTCTCCTGGAGAGCCAAGAGGAGCGGGATGGCGAGAAGAACAGAAAACAGGACGGATTTATGATCCTCTACCTCAAAATGGCCGTTATCAGTGGGTCCTTCAGGGACCCCTCGCTGTATGAGCTGCAGCGAGAAAGCTCTGTAGTCTCGCTGACGGCTTTGTGTCCCAGCTGCACGTGGTTTGGTGGTGTGCAGCCACCCTTTGCTGCCCTTTCCCCTTGTCAGGCAACACACCTCACTCCTGCTGGCCCCATCTCCAGGTTCTCGTGCCTTTTGAACTGCAGATTTTGAGAATCAGTCCTAGCGTTTAGAGAAAAAAAAATAAAGAAGATATTTAGCCATTTTAGACTTTTATCATTAAAAAATGGGGGGAAAAAAAAAGCGCCAAACCCAAAAACGCACACCCAAAATGTCCTCCGGAAAACCAGCGAGGAGGGCAGAGATTTGACGGGCGTCCCAGAGATGTTTTATTTCTGTGGCTGCAGCGTGGGGCTGGAGATTTATGCACGTGGTCCTGACGGAGGTAGGAACGCAAATCAGCACCTGCCAGTGGGGAAGGTCTCTCCGACTCCAACCCAGTTCATATTTTTTGTCCCTCTCCTTTCCTGTTGGGAGCGCGTTGACTTGTGCTGGGCCGTTGATGAGCAGACCGGCCCGGCGAGAGGGACGCCGTTGGTTATTTACGCGCCGACGGTTATCAGCCGTTATTCCTGCAGGATGCGAGTGGTCCGGGGGTACCACGCACGGGGTGGTGAGCGCGGCTCTGCTGGGACGGGGGCACGGCTGCAGCACGGGGACAATGCCATGGCACCTCCTCAGGGGCTGGCGGGTTCCCGAGCAGAGTTTGTTGCAATTTAGAAAATCGTCGTGTTCGCTGCAACCGTTAACTGGAAGCTGAGCTCAGCCCTCAAAGAAGTAGTTGGCAGGAGGGCAGTTGGCTATAAGTGCTTTTTTTATTTCTGTTCTGTTTGAGCTACTGTGTAGCGTTTTGATCTGAAAGCTCTCGTAATTTAGAAGTTTTAAAGTTGACTTGATGACTTTGAGAGGTAGATAATCTCACGTTTAATTTTTACTAAGACTTACCTTTTGCTCTTTCTTTCTTTCTTTCTTTCTTTCTTTCTTTCTTTCTTTCTTTCTTTCTTTCTTTTTTGGTTAAATCCTTCTGGTCTTGTTTGTAAAATGCACTGTGAGGGCAAAGTCCTGGGAAATACACCTAAGAGCTGCCTCCGGGACTTGTATCTTCTCCCTTTATTAGGTCTGCTCCTGTCAGCCTTAAAGCTCTGCAGCTTCACAGCATGCCCCTATAAGGTAAAATTCAATTCCCCCTTTCTGTAGAAGGGAAAAATGATGCACAGACCAGATAAATTACCTGCCCAAGGTCAGAGCGTGGCTGAGGGAGCAGTAGCACACTGATGAAACCATCTCTATCCCATTTTGATAAGCCCAAAAGTGGCTTTTGGTAGGAAGCACTAGCATGGAATATCTGTAGCAATGGAAAAAAATATGGGTTTTTTCCCCTTTTCCATATTATTATATTTTTTTTTGTCCTTCAGCTTTCTGCAGCAAACCTTCACGTAAGTCTTGGTGGTAAATTTTGTAGTTGAGGGATGACTTGGCTACTAGTGGGTGACTGTGATTGAGCTAAAGTAAGTTTATGGGGAGCAGGCAAAATGTTACAAATAAATTTGCAAGAATGCACGATCTTCTGTCCTGCAAAACCATAGGGACCAAGTGTAGCCCCAGACAGACGTACTCAATCACCACTCACCCCGATTACCGTCTTTCTGCAGTTTCTGAGACGGATTAGACCAGGAGGGTACAGTCGAGTTCTCTTGTGATGGCCTGTTTCCGTTAACTGGAAGCAAAGCCCTTACATGTCAAGACCTTACGTTTCCAGAAGCCATTAGCTATTGACTTGACTTTTGCTTGGCAAGTACAATATTGTCGATGAAAAGAGAGGAGTCACTTTTTCACTACAGTGAAAATACGGAGACAGATTTCTGTTGTGGGGTAGACTCCTGTTTCCTGCTGAGAAAAATCAGTATTTTCATTCTTTTATGTCTCTTCTCTTCCTAAACATATAAACACCATTTTCCCAGAAAAAATGGCATCAAAATGAAAGAAGACATTTTCGTCATCCGTGCCCACACATGGAGGCAGTTGAATTTTCAGGACTCTCTTATTCCTCCAGCACCTGATTGCTGGTGGTCTGACCCTGCTCTGGCTGGGGGGTTGGACTAGATGATCTCCAGAGGTCCCTTCCAACCCTGACCATTCTGTGATTCTGTGATCCTGAGAGCCAGTCAAGTCACTCTCCAATCTGCATTTTCACAAGCGCTTTCCTTCCCCGTCAGCTCTTAAAGCAACTCAGTGGGCTGGCTCTGGTACTTCAGTGATTTTTTTTTTTCCCCTGATAATTTTCATCTGGTGATGTGTTTTAGTGCACTAGATTGCTACAAAGGACTCTTGGCGAAATATCATGCCATTAAAACAGGGATTATTTGAAAACTCTGTAGAGAAGGAAATTAGCTCAACAGTGATTCACAGCTCCTTCCAGAGCCCGCTCCTGTTCCCACTGACACCAGGAGGATGCTGTCACGGAACTGGAAGGGAAAATGGTGAGGTGCTAAATGTGCATTGATATCGAGCGCTGCTGAATACTTAGGTGGGACTAAGAGAGACGGTCTCAGTAGCTAATTGCAGCTATGGAGGTCTTGTGAAATTAGAAGGAAAATGTGTTCCCAGATTCAGATACAGACACTCTGAGATTTATTTTTTCATTTTGAAAGGCATAAAGATTAGGACGGTGGTTTTAATTGAAACACTTATAAGTTGTTTTTTTTTCCTACTCTTCCTGTATGTCTGCAGGAAACCGCAACCTGGAAACAGCCAAGCTGTGATAACTCCATCGCTGCTGGCGTTCATCTCTTGCTGCCTTTAGCCCTCCGTTCTGATGGGTTTGTCTTAACCTGCTCTTCTCTTCCCAATTATGGTGCTGGACCTGGAGCTGGAAGCATCAGAGCTGGCCCCTGCGGCACCCACTGGCCCTGCAAGCGCTACTGCAAGATCAAATAGCCCAAATGATGATGGTGAAAGCAGCGGCAGGAGGTGTAAGGAATTTTCCCCAGTCATGGGACTTTCTCAGCAGCGTGTATTGTTCAGTCCTTCCATTTGTAATCATCACAGAGTGAGTCTCTCCTTACAAGTAAGAGAGGCACAGTCCTGCTGACATGGAAAGCGCTGGCAGAGGGCTGGAGACATCAGTGAGAAAAAGACCAGCCCTTAATGGGTTTTGCCTCTGAAGTAAAACCTCAAATTGAATTCTTTTCTTCTTGTGTACAACCCTCTTGGTAATCTGAAAACTTTTATTTCTGTCATAGTCGTTCTGGACAATAAATCACTTCTCCCTTGACAGGCAGCAAATCAATGTCCATAGTCTGCAGCGGTACCGTTCTTTTTGGGGAAAGGAAGTCTCAAAGGCATTTTTCTAAGTGGTTTGTGCAATCTTTTTAGAAGTTGAGTAATGCCTGGGCAGCCCAACTGCACCGAGGTGTCACCTCACTCAGGGGCTGCCCTGCCACTGTTTCTAGGTGGCCACTAGAAAACAGCTCAGCATTTACGTGTAGCTTGGTTAAAACTCATCCCTTGTGAAATAGGGTGGTTTGCTTGTTTTGCACGATGCTCCTCTGTGGGGTTTGGGGCTTTACAGCAAAATATAGAGTTGGATGTCCTCATGGCATATTAAATGCCGTCGTAACGTACCCAAAAGACTTCCCCACCAGCATCCTGGTGTGATGGACTCCAAAAGGAGGTGATGGCAGATTACCTTCACCGGGTCTCGATAAGCGCACCTTGTGTATTGCCCTGACTTCACTTTCTGCTAGTGCCACTGACGCTGTGGGGTAGTACAAGTACTGCAGCTCCAGGAGCAGCAGAAAGGAGGATAAAAGGTACAAAGAAAAGAGTCTGACCCTCCAGCTCTGGCACCGGCCAATGTTTTCAGTACTGCTGGGTGTGGTGGAGGAGCAGGTCCAGCCTCGCGCGCTGCTCCATCATCGCTCCTTGCCCACGCGTGGTGACCCCGTGCTTGCTGTCACGGGTCAGCCCTGGAGGGTTCCAGTTTGTTAGGAACTCTAGGCTGAAAGAACTCAAGTCTCCAGGGAGATATGCTATAGGTGTGTTATCTGGTAAAGAGTGCCACTGCCCTTTAAATAATTTAAAGAATAATTAAATTTTCTGTATGTGACCAGATCTGTAGCTCTCCAAAAACTGTTCATCACATGCATTATTAAAAAAAACCCCAACCCAGCACCATCATTCCTGAAATTAATTATGCAATAGCCTTTGTGATTATTTATTTATTATTATTTTTTTGACTGCATAATTTATTGTACGTAAAGAAAGAGAGGGAGGTGGGCAAAGAGAAATCTTTGGTAGTCTCCTTTGCTGCAGTAGTGGAAGCCAGTTTGTATAATGATTGCTTCGTGCTTGGTTAGTGGTTCTGTCTTCACATGGAAGAGGGTTATAAAAAACTGCTTTTAAAACCATGTTGTAGTCATCTTAATTTTATTGGCAAATTTCTTAGGACAGGAAGCACTATTGATAGTATCTTGATCTTTACAGTAACTTTCTCTTCAGCCTTCTGGGGAAGGTAGAGAGCAGAGGGTGGAGCAAATTCAAGAGCGAAACATTTTCAAATGAAGATCTGCGGAAGGTCTAAACCACTGCGGCAGAGAACGGCTGCGGCCACGGGCAGCGGGACCGCCACCGCCTCGGCTGTTTCCTCCAGCTCCAAAGGCATCCATCACATCAAATCTCTTGCTCTTCCTTTGTGCGTGGTTTGGGATACCATGGGACCACTTTCCACTGAGCAGGAATAGGTGTACTTTATCAGTGCTTGTGTCCTCACTGGAACTCATTTTGTTTCAGGTACCTATAAATGGGAGTGAAAATGATAAAGGTGAGACCAATCAATGCAATGAAACTGTTTTCAGTGAACAGGCAGACACTCGACATTTAGTATTTTTCCCAATCTGCTTAATAGCAATCCCTTGTAAAACACGGTCTACTTCTGTCATTTATTAAAATCTGTGATTTGCGGGGAAGAAAAAAAAAAAAAAGCAATATATTTGAGCCTCAAAGGGTTTTAGCAGGGTTCAGTTTGTTTAAATTGTCAAATGTTTATTATTTTCTTTCAGAAGAAAATCCTTATGCTTTGTTGCAGAAGGATATTTTATTGAGTTCAGAAAAACTGAACTGGCTTTCAGCAAATAGCATTTGGCTCTTGAATCAGGAGGAAATAAAATAACTTGGTATGGTGTCATCATACTACAAAAGTGATATTATGGCCGCAGGTCAGAAATTCTGGTGTTTATTCATTTGTATTGAGTACATTGAGTTTGTGATACATTACTTGAGTTCCTGGCCAGTGTTTTTCTCAATCAGAATTTCACCGTAGTCCAGAACGAAATGCAACCAGCGTGTGGTCTGTGTTCCTAGAAACAAATAACTTCTTAAAACGCCCGTGTCACCGTGCGTGGGTACCGGACACGCAAGCTGAGCACACGGCCAGCCCCACGCCTGTCCCCGGGGACAGCGGGTTGTGGGTTGCAAATGGAGGCAGCTGCTGCCCACTTCCAAAGGGGTGAGAGTGGCCAGCAAGAATTACAGACATGTCCATCACTTTGGGACAGCCTCTTCCACAGCCTCCCAGGAGAGACTCCTTTTCTCCATGGTTAACATTTGCCCATACAAAACTAGACCTCCAGTGGGCTGCACCGGTTAGCTTTTCCTTGTCGTGGCTATTGGGTTGCTGAATTTCTTGATGCCACCACTGCACGTCCCGCTGAGGCCATTTTGTTGCTGCTAATCTTCGTCACTCGTTTAGGTTGGGAGCCTGCGGGTGGCCCGGGCACGTGGCCCTGGCGGTGTGTGGCGCGGCAGGAGGGCAGTGGCTGCTGCATGTGTAATAATTAACGGCTTTTCTGTCAATGACTTCTTCCAGGTCAAGGAGAGCACGGCACGCACTCACGTCCTGCAAAATGGTGTCACTAAACCATGAAATTCAAATAAGCTGCTCATCTTCACAAGCCTGAAATTGTTTCTCCTCGTGTGGTGGAAAGGTTCTTGTGTCGCGTCTCCTTGCAGGTTTGCTGGCAGAGGTGAGAACATCTGCTTCTGCTTCCCACCCCGAAGCACCAGCGTACGATGGGGCAGGCTCAGCCAGCGGCATTTCCACGTATTTACGCTTATCCCTTCATTAATGACAGAACAATCTCATGGGCAGGGACAAAGCAAGGGGAAGGAGGAGAGAACTCAATAATTCTGGTTGGTGACATTCTATTTCCTTATATAAATATTAATCATTTCACTAGGAGTTGCAACTGAGTGCAAACACAGTTTATTGGATTTATTTATTTATTTTTTAAAACCGTATTAGCAGAAGCACAAGCGAGGGAATCTCTGTGACAACTGTGACCAACAGAAAATTAATTAGGATTCTGCATCTCTAGTGCTGGTGTCTTAGGGCTCTTTGCTTCTTTGGATTAAATTGCATTAAACTCTTTATTAAACAGAGCAGGCAGCTTGGCACTGGAATCAAGCCCACATCTGCACCTGGATTTTCCTATTAAAAGTGGATAGAGTAAAAAGAATATTAAATCCTTTTAGCCATGATTCAAGACATAGTAGGCAGAACATAGAAAACGTATTTTCTTTTTTAAGTTTTATAATTTTGGGTATTTACCTCCCCTGGGTTTACAGTGGGGTTTTTTCCTGTTTGTTTTGGAGTGTTTTGTGTGGTTTTTTTTTTAATGCTTAGAACACATCCTTTTGTACCAATTGCCTGTCTGGGATCCCAGGATGAATGTTTTTCTTGTATTTTTAATGAGGCTGAAGTTAACATGGGCATGTTTGTTTAGCAACAACAACATACACAACTCTTTGCGTGTGAAGGCGCCTTTGTGTACCACCGTCATCAGCTCTTTCAGTAGGATCAGGGAATAAAGCTGTTGGTTAACTTGAGATGCGGATGGAAAATTAAGCATTGAACCTGAATCTCCTCTCCTTTATGCCGCTATAAAGTGTGAGTAACTCCCTCTAAGTCAGCTGAATTATATCAGAAAGAGGGAATTTGGCTAACGTTATTCAAGGTCTTGCACAAGTAAGAGAGATATTTGAGTCTGGTCTAAGGATTGGGTCTTGACCATGGCAATCAATGAACGTTGAGCAGTAAGTCTTCAGGGAGCAATAACGACAGGGTAATTTAAAAAAAAAAGGGAAAAAAAAGTCTTCTTCAGGTTCCAGGAGGTGTTGGACAGCATGTCATCCTTTCTCTCTATTCAAAAGCTAATTTTTTCCTGATAGCAATTTCAGTTTTTGAAAAGAAATGAAGTAGTGTATCAAACCCACCGGCAGCTCTGAGCGATGGGCTGTGGTTTCTGTCCCTTCGCGCTCGCTTGTGAAAGTCAGACCTTGAGGTTGGCTACTTCCATCTCAGGATTGAGACTTCAGAGTTGGGGTTATGGTTTTGAGCTCTGTCACTGATTTCTCCCCTGTAAGCCTCAGTAGCTTTGATTTGCCACATAGGAAAGAAGAGTTTGCTGTCACCTTCTCCCTCTCTTGGTTCCTCACCGGTTGGTAAAGGACAGCGATACTTTGACTCGCACTGCCTGCATCCACCGCTACCTAATCTGGCAACATTTCAGGGCAGGAATTACCCCTTGGTTTGCGTTATGCCTGGTGCTCTGGCTCTTGATCTCATCTGGGGTTTTGGGGCGCTACCTCGATCCAGATGAATTTAACGGCAACAACTGCGTTATGTGGAACTCAGCAGAGCCTGAGCATCCTCCAGCCCGGCCCGGAAGCACCGGGGAGCCTCCCTTGTGTTAGAGTACATGTTTCTTGATCTCTGTGTCCTTATGAAAACCATTGTTTCTGTGACAGAAAGGCGATCGGCTTTTCTTTTAAAAAATTAACATAGAAATAATATTTCCGAGACACATGCCTGAGAAGTGGTTACGTGGTCGTTGCTAATATTTGGACGTTAAAGTGTTTGTCTGAGAACTGTCTTCATTCTTCTGCGAAAGTAGCTGGATGAGCGTCCTGCTTTCTCACCGCACAGCTATGCATCCCGCCGTAAAACACAACGGAGGAAAAGAGCACTGGCAGCTCCTGCGCCTGCTGAAGCTTCGCAGCTGCTGTGGGCTGCTCTTCCTCAACTGCTGCCACGG
>VUYV01000201.1:484562-544970 GCA_008711295.1 Anarhynchus alexandrinus | reverse complement strand
CCCTCCCTTTAAGTTATTTGTAAGTGTTAATAAGATCCCCCCTCAATCTTCTTGTGAGCCTCCAGAGGCCCGGACGAGGGAGCTCGGGGGGTGCCAGCCCCCCGCCTGGCAGCAGCCCCCGCAGAGACATCACGCACACGTGCCTCTGCAGGACTCCAGCTGGTTTTAGAAATGGTTTTACCTTCAGAAAGCATCAACCTTTTTGCACCTCATTGGCAAGCTCTGCCTTCTCATGGAGCTGGGCTTTTGTTCCCAACGCGGTGAAAAGACACGAGAAAAGACGAGCGTTCCCAGCTGCTTCTGGCCTCCTTCGTATTTTCCTTCCCGCTGTTATTTCTTCTGCTGCACCGCCGTGGAGCGTGTGGACTTGCACCGCTGCGGTTCGGGGAGGTGCACGCTCAGCACCCACGCACACGCCGGGGGACCGTCCCTGCCTGGCACGTGCCACCGCAGCGGAGACCGTAACCGGAGGTCGGTCTCCGGTGTATGCTCCCACCTAGCCCTCGGCCACAAAGCATGGAGAAGACCCGATATGCTGAGGACATCCCTTGCACTTGCCAACTGAGAAGGTGACGTAACAAAACTGTTTGAATTTGGGGCCATTTTGTAGTGTCCCTGAAAATGCTTCTCAAAGGTGTAAGCGACCCCATAACCACACACAGGAAAGCCTGAATTAAGATTTAAACCCCACACACAGATCTGAACATCACAATGAATTAAAGCCCAAACCCCATGCTGTGCATTTAATCAAACGAGCGCTTTTTCAAGGAAAGCTTTGATTTTTCCTCTATAGCTTTTTCTGCATTTTGTTTAAATACGCTCTGGCCACAATCTGCCTCTGGTTGCTGCAGCGTGATGCACCCTTTGGATAGACTTTTGATGTTTTTTGGAAGCATTTACGTATTTCTACTCCTAGTTCTACAAGTCAATAAATATTTTAATTTCTGATTCACTTAGGGCTGGCTCTAACCCAACCTGAAAGTCTCTAGGCCTCAGGAATGACATTTAATTTTGAAAGCATCCCAGACTTGGCAAGGTAGGAAAAATGAAGCTCTCGTTAAAACGCAGGAAGGCAACATGTTGTTTGGTTCATAGTTTAATGTTATTCTTTCCAAACAGCTTCTCAAGGACTGGCTTCGGTCTCGTGTAACAAAAGCATTCCTGCTCCTAAGCACAGTAAAGCTTTGCATGAGTAAAGAAGTGTCATTTACAGTAACGTGGAAGTCCACAGACCTTCTACAGAAGAAAGGTGCATAATTTACTGAAATAATGTGAATTCCTTAAGGTGGCCAAGGAACTTTACTCACTTTTCACACTCTCAGCAGTCCATCAAGGCACGGGAAAGAGTAGGAAGACAAAATGAAAACAAAAATTGAAAGGAAAAAGACTGGAACGCGACAGGAAAGGTATGTATGAAATAAGGCAGAAACAAACACTACATTAATTCTTTTGGAATACCCTTTTCACCCCTGTGCCTGGTTTGTTGGGTACCTGCCCCAGAATTACCTGCGTTCGTCATCAATAGCATTTGACTGGTCATGGGAATTCTTGCTTCTCCTTCACTACTGTACGTAAACTCTTCCCCTGGTCTCCTGCTGCTCATTATCCCATTTGATGGGATGAACACTTCTCTCCCTTCTATTTTTTTTTTTTAAAGACAACATATAATGCTTGTTAATGCAGTAACTAGAACAGCAAGCACATAGTTATGCAGTTTTATGTCTTAAAGTAATGACATTCTGCTCTGAGAAATGTGGCTGCACAGCACAGCCAGTGCTACGTTCTTCTGCGACAGTTTAATGATTCAATGAACTATCTGTGTGGTATCCGGGGAATTTGATCATTTATAGGTGATAATGCTGAAAACGGAGGGAATAACTAGAACCAGTGGGTCAAAACAAGCAACTTGAAGGTCTTTATTCTTCCCAAGCGCATTTTAGTTGTCTATTTTTGTAGCAAGGTGTGGGTACACACAAACATTATTGTCTTGATGCGAGCAGACCTGGTGTTGAAAGCAGTTTAAATATTGCACAGGTAATTTCTTCTGGAGGATTTCCTGGGCAAAGCCTTCTGATCTCAGGCTCTCCCTTGCCATCAGTACAGCACGCTCCCGCGAGGATTTTGGCTGCTGCTGAGAGGCGAGAATGACACTGGGCTGGTTGAAGGCTCCTTCCCAGTCTGCAGAACTCATCCTTCTCCTTGCTGATGCTGCATCACATCAGGTTCGTGTAACTCATTTGTTCAGGATGAAAACAAGGTCGCGACAGCTCCTTGAAAGGATGTAGTGCATGTTTTATGAGCGTGTACCCAAAAGTAGTCGATGGAGAATTTTCTTCCGAGGCAAGAAGAGGACAGGCTGCTGGAATACTTTTAGGTGCTTAAACAGACAGAGGCTTTGTGGGGTTTTTGGAGATGGTTTCTGGAAGCTGTGACAATATGGTCTGAACATCTTCAGCAATCTGGTTGCATTGTTGTTTCCTCTGAGTCTCAGATAGCCCCTTGGGCATCCCGGGGTGGCACTGGGATCGTTCTTTATCCCTCCGGGAGGTGGTGTGATCAGCTCACGCTCATCTGTCTCACCTGAAGTTTCCTGCCAAATGGGCAAGTCTGCTTGGAATGAGAAGTCATTGTTTGCCAGGTTGGAGAAGGCTGAGGTTGTTACGTACGGAGAATTTTGTGTCGTCATTCAGTATTTCACAGGCCACATGCACCCAGAAACTTGATTTCATAGACTTTATTTCACGAAGTAACCAATGCAAATAGTATCAAAGGAAAGATACTGAAAAGCTTGCGGGGTCTCCAAGGGACCCATATGGCACAGAAATCTTGGCCAAAAACTCTGCCAGAGAGAGGGAAGCCCACTGCGGAGGTGAGCGACTCCTCCCCGTGTGCCCAGCGCTGTTTGCCGGCCAGCGCTGGTGCTGTGGGGCTCACGGGGTATTTTGCCAAAATGTAATGGAGAACATCACGAGAAACTGCAGTGACATCTGACACTACCTGGTGGCACAGATTGCAGTTGGAGTTCGGTCCTGTTTTCCAGCGCCATTCCAGCTGTGTCCTCGTTCACCTCTAACGCAATTTGTCCTAACAAGTCCTTCACTCGCTGTGCTCCGGCTCTTGACGCTGAAGTGATGTTTCATTAACTCTACTCCATTTTCCTAAAACTTCCCCGTGACATTAACATACTGTAGAGCTACCTCAAAACTATTTTAACTGTATTACTTTAAGTAATTTCCACTGCTAATCGTCTCCACGTACTTTCTATTATTTAAATATGTATGGCTTAATGAACGACAGCAGACAATAAATTCTGCGTTGCTGCTGGTACCAAACCAGTCACCTAAGAATTCGGGATAGCCTTCAGCTGCTGATGCGCTGCTGAAATGTGCACAAAGAAATCAAACCACTGCAACTCAGTCTACTGTCATAAAGCTCGACCTTTCCAATCCATTCCTCAGCAAATCATTACTGATTATGTGAAACAGCCCATCTTTTGTGAACATTGCATAGAAAATATAGTTAAATATAGCAAATCCCTGATTTTTTTTTCCATTCTTTTCTGTCGGAAAGTATTATTTATTGTAAATATTACCAACTTAATGAGAGCAGGTGGGTTTGCTCATTTAGCTGCATAATCCTGACGCCAACAGCCTCCAGTTCCACAGTGGTTTCAAACCCATCCCAGAGGGTGACCTCCTCTAAGTGAGCAGGATTGGTGCACGGTTCTTTTTTTCCCAGTAGTATCAGTAAAGTACCTTCAAATTTGATGGACCATGAAGAGAGACAGTGGGCTTTTGTATTACAACAGATCGGTGACACAAGCTCAGGAGTGTTTGTGCCGGATAAGGATTTCGGCATTCACAGCTAGTGAGCGGGTTGAATGTTGTGAGACAAGAATCTGTCGAGCTGCGTATCTGACCACATGGCCAGTATTTCTGGAGTTCAACTATACGTGTAAATTGTATTTATGCTGCCTAAAATTCCTCTTCAAAGGGAATTACATTTATTTATTTTTTTTTTTATATAAAAGAAGTTAAGAACAAAGACATGCAAATATACAGGTCTTATAATGTACATTCATCCCTGGGTAGAATCATAGAATGGTTTAGGTGGGAAAGGACCTTGAAGATCATCGAGTTCCAACCCCCCTGCCATGGGCAGGGACACCTCCCACCAGCCCAGGCTGCCCAAGGCCACCTCCAGCCTGGCCTTGAACACCTCCAGGGATGGGGCCTCAACAACCTCTCTGGGCAACCTGGGCCAGTGCCTCACCACCCTCACAGTGAAAAACTTCTTCCTCATGTTCAATCTAAACCTGCTCTCTTCCAGTTGGAAGCCATTCCCCCTCGTCCTATCACTCCATGCCCCAGTAAAAAGTCCTTCCCCAGCTCTCCTGGAGCCCCTTTAGGGACTGGAAGGCCGCAAGAAGATCTCCCCGGAGCCTTCTCTTCTCCAGGCTGAACAGCCCCAACTCTTTCAGCCTCTCCTCCTAGGAGAGGTGCTCCAGCCCTCGGATCATCCTCGTGGCCCTCCTCTGGACCCGCTCCAGCAGGTCCATGTCCTTCTTCTGTTGGGGACTCCAGAGCTGGATGCAGTATTCTTTGGAAGCCACTGCAAAGAAAAAAGAAAAAGCTTTTAATTGGATTAAAGCCTGGAAGATGAATATTTCTACATAAATGTGAAAAAACAAAAAACAAACCCCAAACCCAAAGATGTTACATTCAGGTACAACTCTTTGCTAAGAATGGATTGTGTTACAGACAAGAAACTGGTGCTGGCTTTATTAGTAGGATTATTTGTTCTTTGCTGATGGCCAATTTGCATAAAGGAAAGGACTCAGCTTCCTCTCCTGCAGAGATTGCAACCTGGATCCATCGTTGGCAGCACACCTCAGACGGTACACACTAAATTCGACACCGTGTCAGATAAACATCCAAAGAGTTAAGAGGTTCCGTTAGGCTTTTATCTGCAGCACATACTAGCCATTTTAACAAGACCAGCTGCTTTTTAATGTAAACAGAGAGACCGGAATGCCGGCCCATTAATACCTCAGAAATATCCTCAGAGTAGGCTTCTTCCCCCTCCTGCAGACAGCTCAAACCAGATAGAAGGACAAAAAAACCCATAAACTACTGACAACAGCAGAAATTTGACAAGGCTGCAGTCTCAGCTGGGGGATTCAAATCAGGTCTGGTTTTCTCTTAATTAGTTTGACATTTGTGGCTGAAGCGACCTAGAGCAGGATGAAAAGGGCCGGGGGACAGGATGAAAACACATGGTTTCCTTCTCTCTCCTGGGTTAGTGGCTCCATGAAGGCTTTTGCTGCCCCACTGGGAAGGAGTGAGCACGTCGGCCGGGCCAGCAGCTGTGTCTGTGCACCATGGGGCTGTGGCTGGGGACACCCGGCACCAACTCACCCACCAGATGGGATCGGAGCATCCCTGGGTGGAGGACGGAGAGGAGGCGGTGCAGCCCGTGGGCACACACCGCACTGCCCACCCTTGCACCCCACCTTGGAATGGTTTAGGTTGGAAAGGACCTTGAAGATCATCGAGTTCCAACCCCCCCTGCCATAGGCAGGGACACCTCCCACCACACCAGGCTGCCCAAGGCCACCTCCAGCCTGGCCTTGAACACCTCCAGGGATGGGGTCTCAACAACCTCTCTGGGCAACCTGTGCCAGTGCCTCACCACCCTCACAGTGAAAAACTACCATCATGACATCCACATATGAAGCCTACCTCACCTCAGTGCCTGCCTGTAAGTTTGAAATATTTTTTTCTGTGTGAAAATATTGTTTAGGTTGTAATTTATTTAACTTTTTAAAATTGTGCTTTATTAACAGGCATTCATAAGGACAGGAAAATGTCTTTGGTACCTATCTGTCCACTTTCCTAGCACAATTTTGGAGCTTCCTGTTAATAATCATTTCAAAATAGGCATGAGCTCAGGAAAACTATTTTTTTTTTTTTAATCTCAGCTCATGTTTTATTGTGGAAACCAGCTGGCATTTGCAGCAGAGCATCAGTTGTGCCTTCATTAAACTCTGCAGGGACTCTGGTGAGTTTTGAATGTGTAATCCATTTTTTACAGCATAACAGAGATAAACAATACAAATTAGGCACATAAATATTTTAAATTCTTACAGAAGACGCGATCTTATTTCTAAAAAAAAAAGTAGTCAGAATAACATCTGCAGACTCGGTAGAAGTAAGATAACTAAGTCTGGATTTTTCCAAGAATTGCATGTCTCCGATGAATAGCATTTTCCCATCTCTAACTTCAAGCACGTAAACGCCTTCTGAAATCTCTCTTGGCTCCTCTCCCTCCCCTACTCATCTTCAAGCTTTCAAGTTCTTTGTTTAACACCTAAATCTGAAACGCCTGATTTCTGAGAGTGCAGCTGTGCTGGTACAACAGCCACCACCAGTGCTCCAGGAAAATCATTGCCATTGAAATGCCGGGGCTTGGCTGTCGCCAGCTACGTTTGAGTACGGTGCTCCTAGGGTTTGTCTCCATGGGCTCGGATATTTCCTACCATAAGAAAGAGGAAGTTCTGCAGAACTTTCCAGCAGGTAGCGTGTTTTCCCCTGATATGGGGCTGTCTCAGAAACACCTTATGCATGCCAGCAGCTCGCAGAGGCTCTGGTGTCCCACGGGCAGCCCCGTGCTTCCTCCAGTGAAGGCTGGTGCACACCTGGGGAGGTCAGGTCGGGCACAAGTGGCTGTTCTCAGGTGTCAGGTGATTGCTCATGATAAGTTCTTGTGGTGTGAAGGAGCCCCTGCTACTGCAAACAGATGTTTACTCTTGTTCAGTCTCGGCTGCTGGTAGAAAGGTCTTATGGAGATGCTTAGGAACCAGAGAGGACTCTGCCTTGGAGGCCGGTCCTGTCCCACTGCCCTCAGCACTGGCTCCTTGCCTGCTTGCAGGAAGAGGAGGCAACGCTAAATTCCTTCAATTTCTACAGTATACAGCTTTTGACAGAAAGACTGGAGCTCTTCATGCTGAAAAACGGTGGTGGGCAGTGTGTTGAGGATGATGGTTGACAGCATTGGTGCAAGGTAGCAGGAAATGTGCTCTGGCGTGAAATCTCCCATTCGCTTCCCTTCATTTTGCAAGCTGGGACAAAATGGGAGTGGGATTAAAGTAAGGATTTCATGACTTTGTTGCTGTAGGTGATATGAAGAAAAGAGAAAGAAAGAATCATAGAATCACAGAATCATAGAATGGTTCAGGTTAGAAAGGACCTTGAAGATCATCGAGTTCCAACCCCCCTGCCATAGGCAGGGACACCTCCCACCACACCAGGCTGCCCAAGGCCACGTCCAGCCTGGCCTTGAACACCTCCAGGGATGGGGCCTCAACAACTTCTCTGGGCAACCTGTGCCAGTGCCTCACCACCCTCACAGTGAAAAACTTCTTCCTCATGTTCAATCTAAACCTGCCCTCTTCCAGTTTGAAGCCATTCCCCCTCGTCCTATCACTCCATGCCCCAGTAAAAAGTCCTTCCCCAGCTCTCCTGGAGCCCCTTTAGGGACTGGAAGGCCGCAAGAAGATCTCCCCGGAGCCTTCTCTTCTCCAGGCTGAACAGCCCCAACTCTTTCAGCCTCTCCTCATAGAAGAGGTGCTCCAGCCCTCGGATCATCCTTGTGGCCTTCCTCTGGACCCGCTCCAGCAGGTCCATGTCCTTCTAATGTTGGGGACTCCATAGCTGGATGCAGTACTCCAGGTGGGGTCTCACAAGAGTGGAGTAGAGGGGCAGAATCACCTCCTTTGATCTGCTGGCCACACTTGCAGAATCTCATGAGATAACTCAGTCTTTATGGCCCTAATATGTGTCGAGGTAAACAGCAAATGCAGAGGTCTGCAGCCACTGGGCAGTAATGGAAGTGGGAGAACTTTAATTAACTCATTCAGATGTATTGCAAAGTCCTATACTTATGCTATGACTTTATTTCCATAATCATGGATGCAGCTTTGTATGCTGGAGGCCCTGTATCAAATCTGTGATGTAAGCAGTCGTACACCAAAAGGCAATCTTCCCTGCTCTCCAGAAGCAAAGCTGAAGTGCTCTGTGCTCCCAAGCCCGGAGGCTTTTCTTTACAACCTTTGTCAGAAACAAACCAGCCAGTGTTTCTGCTGTCGGCCCAAATCAGGACAAGTGAACTGCTGATTAATACTTCAGCTGTAACAGCATCAGAGCTTCTCAAAGCAACAGTAAAGTTATTTGAGAAGCAAAGTAGAAAACCGGCAACGAACCCCAATGGGGGACAGCCACTGGGAAGTTCGCATTCACCTCTGCTTCGAGTTGCGTTTGATTTGGAGTTGCCTTCTCATCAGCCCTTCTTTGAGGGGTTGGTTGTGTGACTATCGCAGCCTGCCACCAGCAGCACAGGATAGAAATGTATAGATGGGTTTGGGGCGTTTTCCTCTTAGTTCTGCCGTGTCCTTGGTGGCTTCAGGTGGTGGTGCTGCTGATATTTATTAGAATTGGCATATGCCCAGCAGCTGCTGCTGTCCTGTACGCTAAACTAGTAAGTGCTTAGTGTTGGCAACCTCGCAAGCAGCGCTGCTTTGGGAAATGCAATAAGAGAAATACTCTAACATGCCCCATGTTAGAGAAATACTCCAACATGCCATTCACTTGACTTCAAAGGGAGCTGGAGGCTGAGCTCAGCCACGCACAGCCCTGCTATACTTCCACATCACTCCTGAAAAAGCAAGGCAAGTATCGTGCCAACAGGAGCGGATGTCTTTGGAGACAGCGAGAAGAAGGAATGAAAACCAGAACCTGATTATGAGGACGTTGTGCAGGGCTGGCAAGGCTGTAACACTGCATTCAATTGGGACTTTTCCAGGTTCAAGTATCTTTGAGGGTTGATCGGCCTGGGGTGTGCAGAAAAAAAAGTCTGTGCTTCGTCCACTGTTAGCTAATTTATTTCTGGAAACTAATTATAGAACATTTTTAAAGTATTCTGTAATATTATGATGGGCTTCTATTTAAGTAAAAGGACTTTAAGATGTCTGGTGGATGATGGAGTATAACTCCGTTGCTTTTCTTTATCCTGAGCAAAGTACAGCTGGCAGTTGTCCACAAATCTATATTACTTTTAATGACATGGCACTTTTCAGTCTGGGGAAAATTCATTCAAGTCGTTTCATACTAAGGACCACACTTACAAAAGTGTCTTTATTATTTTTTTTTCCAATTTTCTATTTCAAAATGCAATTCCTAGGTTTTGCTTTTAGTGGCTGTGTGGATTGGCATTCCTACAGCTCAGACTTGTTTTAAGATAGATAATGTCACTCAGCATCTGCTTTACTTTCTAATGAATAGTCACCTGATTCAACCCCTTATCAAATATATACTCCACACAGTGTAGAGCTTAAATTCACTTTCCTTTCCTGAAGTCTGTTTCAATGAGCAGAGAAATGAACAATAATATTTGTTGAATCTGGCTGAGTATTTTTCCTCCGGCTGGCTATCTCCTAGACTTCTTTCCGAAAGATTCTCTACTATGTCCACCCCTGGAGATATTCAAAAGATGGGTAGTCGTGGTGCTTAGGGACATGGTTTAGTGGTGGGTTTGGCAGTGTTAGGCTGATGGTTGGACTCGATGATCTTAAAGGTCCCTTCCAACCCAGACGATTCTATGAGTCTATGTATTACGTTGCTGTGGGCAGCTATACCAGTCTGCCTTAAATCTGTGAGGGCTCGGTCAGCTGGAAGAAAATACTTAATATTCCTTGATATCAGCACATGCCAAGGGGGTAATTTTTTTTTCAGCCAAACCCCAACTCTTACATTTTCTGATATAGCACAGAAATATGGCAGTAAATATACAGGTTTTTATCTCAGCTGAAGGCTTCTTAAAAATGACACTGTTATCTGTTATCCACCAAGGAGTGTCAGAGGCCAGGTCCAAAGTAAGCAGATTTTTAGGGTTTGCCTTCTTGCTGTCCAGAAGTGATCCAGGGCTTGAGGACATGCCAGACACTAGTACTGAGTTTTTAAAAAAGTACAGTTTTTACATATGCATACAGATATATAAAATGCAAAAATAATGTGCACGTATTGTATAGTTGCTACAAAACAAGTATGAAAACCGCCTGTAATTCTTTTGAATATGTATTTGTTTTTATCAGTATACTAAAGAACTCTTTTTTTGCGCTATATATCTCTTTCTCCTAGCACAAGCAGATTTTTTTTTTATTTGTCCAGCCATTGTCTGGTACAATAATATGACTCATCCCTGAAATCCAGGGATATAGAGTAAATCATCTGCAATCCACATTTACAGCCATTCATTCTCAATAACAGTCCCAAAGAGAGCTAATACTTTTTTTTTTTTTTTTTTTTCAGGAGAAAGTGAGTGTTTTCCTTTGGAAATGTCTTCACTGGTCATTGAATGCCTTTCCTGTTCACTTTTGAAAGAACACAATTAAGTATCTGATTAGATCTGTCAGTGCAGCCAAGAGAGTAGGAGGAGAATGGCAGGGCAGAAATACCTTTCTACAGCAGCAAACGGCTCATTTACTCCAGGGATCCATCAGCCACACGGTGCTGTTATAGCAATCAACCCAAACACACGCTGAATGATATTTTAAATACTCTTTAATTAATGGTATTTTACTTTTTTTCCTCAAAAGGAAAAAAAAATAATTGTTTGCCAGCTGGGATAGCTGCGATCACTCTCTACAACTATTTGAAAGGACACTGTAGAGAGGTTGGTGCTGGTCTCTTCTCACAGGTCATTAATGACAGCACAAGAGGGAATGGCTTCGAGCTCCAACAGGATAGATTTAGACTGAACATTAGGAAAGAGTTTTTCACAGAAAGAGTGGTCGGGCATTGGAATAGGCTGCCCAGGGAGGTGGTGGAGTCACCATCTCTGGATGTGTTTAAGAGTCATTTAGATATGGTGTTGGGGGATATGGTGTAGGGGAGAACTTTGTAGAGTAGGGTAGATGGTTGGACTCGATGATCCCAAGGGTCTCTTCCAACCTAGACAATTCTATGATTCTATGATACTTTCCCGTGCCTGTGGGGCTGGCTTTGGTTAGAGCAGTTCAAGGAGCAGAGTTTGCTGGCCTGGACAAGCACTCACTCCTGGCTTTTCCCTGCCTCCAGCCCAGCTCTGAGCCCTCAGCACACCCTTAAATGGTGGTGATGGATGTCCAAGAACTGTGGCATGAAAGCCCTTCTGCGGCTGCTGCACTGATCTCTTTAGCTGAGTGCCGCGTTTTAGGACTGAGCTGAAAGGGGCGGGTTGGTTTTGTCTGAGCTCCCTTGGCTTACATGCCGGTGATTTTGGCCCATCTCTTCCTCCCCTGGCCAACAACAACTATAAGTCAATCCCATTGACGTTGATAGCAGCAGCGGCTGTCTCTAGGGAGCTCTGGAAGGAACGAAGGCCGTGAATATCAGTGGGATAGTAACCAGAATTGCTCCCAGTGTCCAACTGGGATTGCTGGCTGCAGCTTCCGAGCCAGCTGGTGAGGACGTGAGGCTTGGTAAGGAAAGAGACCTAAAGGAGCCTTTAAATGTGCTGGAACACTTTGCAGAATAGCAAAACTAATAAGCTGCTGTGCACCATCGAGGTTCTATGTGAATCCATTAGAAAAAAAAAAACCCACTCATTTTCTTTAGGGTCAGATGGAAAAGTGACTCCACAGCAAATCCCATATCGAAATCCTGTTTATTTAATTACTGCAGCTCAGCCTTAAGGCTAATATTATATGTCCAAAGATGTGCTAATGCCCACTATTATTTTCAGGTTGTTCCTTTCTCTTCATAGCCCAATGACATCCACATCCATCACAATCCAAAACAAAGGCAAAACTTGGTATGAGGTTACTTTCTGCCATTTGCTGCAGGAGACAACAAAACAGTCTTATCATCCACATTTTGGGGTTTTCTGGGTTTTAGGTTTTTTTTCATTTGTTTGCTTGCTTTTGGAGGCAGTGATCTATAACAACTTGAGAACTGTTGAAATATATAGTCGCACTGCAGTGATCTTGTCGATATAAATTCACTGTACCAGGCCTGTGGATAAAACCGCCTTTGCTAAATAAGGAATTGAAGAAATAATACCCCATCCATTCTGCTAGATTCAGTAATAGACAGACTTTCTTCCCAAGAAAAGTTATACGATCATATCAGGCGAGTGTCTATCGATTTTCTGGTGATGCTGAAGGAAGGAGGCTGACAATAAATCTCTATAACAGAGTTGCAGAGTGGCTTCCTAAGTGGTTTGGAACTTGTAGCAAGCAATTGCTAACACTTAATATCTATAAATAACCTTATTTCTTCGTTTGTTTTGAATGCTGTTGTGTCTACCTTTAATATCTTCATTAATTGCTTTAGCTTCAGCTGTTCTAGGGCGGTTTAGATACGTACACGGACGATTATTTCATTAGCTTCAACTTGTGCTGCATTTATGCACTACCGTAAAATTATAAAGTTTGCTAAAGTTGTAAAATATAGATGACATTTACATAACCCAAAGGGTAAAAGACACTAATTTGTTTGAAGTCTTCATTTAAATATTTCATTCACTTACATTTAGATTTATTTAACCTTTAAAAGAATGTTTTACCTTGCTGATATGTTTTCTTCCTGTTCTTACCCCTACAATTAATTACCACAATCTGTAGTTCAGCCACTACAGTCACCTTTTACTGAGTGTTTTCACAGACTACTGCTTTTTGTAATATCTGTCTTGGGCATTCAGGAAAAAAAACCCAACAAATTCCGGGAATCTAAGAAGCTGTGTTTATCATAACGCTTACAGTTTCACCACTGTGCATCTCGCTGAGCCCCAAGTATTTTGCAGAGACGGATGCCACAAGCGTCACTCAAGCTGAAGCACTGAACTGCCCCATGCTGTGAGTGGGAGGACCACCCTCGTCTCAGCCCTGTGACGTCCTGTGAGGTCCAAGTGACCTGTGCTGTCACTTGACTTTCCTTCTGTGCCCGTACAAGGGGTCTGTCCCTGACTTTGTGTGACCGGATCGCTGGTCCCAGCACTAAATGCATCCTGGACCCTGTGACCAGCTGGCAGAGGCACTGAAATGGGTGCCATGTCTTGTCCCACCAAGGAAGAGGTCTCAAGAGAAGGGCTGAGGCTAATTTCAGAGCCCATCAGCCTGGGAGAGGACAGATGGAGCTAGGTGGGTACAAGGTCCTGGAGGGAAAGCTTGGTGGAAAAGCTCTGAGCCAGCCGGGGCACTGACCTAAGGTGTCTGAGGTTAACCTGGTGCTGGGACATCACACTGAAGGGCCAAAATGGGTCTGAGTCACCATGCTGCCTTCGTCTCTGCTGGGACACTTGGACACCGACCCAGTGGGAAAGGGTACCTGCTTGGCGTGACTGATGCCAGGAGCAGAGGATCGTTTTTCAACTTTGTCAGGGAGCTGCCAGTGATAAACTTCACTGTGGCTGCAAAGACCGGTTGACCAACGTTCAGAGAGACACAGCTCTGGGACAGCAGGCAGCCGTGAATTTTGTATGCGAAATTCTCCATGTGAATACAAATAAGGCTGTTATAAGTCACCATAAGCTATTGAAGAACAGTTGGATGGTAACTGCAGGTATTAATAGACTCTGGAGAAGGAAATTTTCAAAAGTGCTTAATTGTGACCTCTGTGCATTGAAACCCATCGACGCTTTATTGCTTTAGCACCTTTTATCACAGTGGTGAGTATATTTCTGGGTATTGCTGAATATTTGTATATGTTATCATCACTGCATGTTTCATTTTACATTAGGCTAGATGTGTGTTTGGGGTCTCTGCAGCATGAGGCGTGGAGGAGGAATAGGCCCATAGCTAGGTACTTTGAAAAGATGCTGATCATCACGACGGCTTCTTAAGCACTCTTCGGACAAATATGCAGACACTAAACAGATTACTGCATCTTCCTCGGACAAATGGTGCAGCTGTTTGGAAAGACACAGCAGCTGTATGCGATCCTTGAGAAAATTTAGTACCGAGTGCCTTTTCTTTTGACTTTCCAGGGCATTTAAGGCAGGCTGCATTAAATTACCCATGTTGTGCTGTCATCATTGCACAGACTTTAGTAATCTTCCCTGTCCAAATATGCTTGGAGACTTTGTTGACAATAAAGTCAATAGCTTTTGTTCATTTTGGGCACTGCAACATTAGCAACCTCAGAACCTTTCTCGCTGCGTTGATGGTAAAGAGTTGATCACCTCCTTAGTTTTTAGGTGGTTCACCCATGTCAGGTCTTAACTGTGCAAGTATGAAATTCACATTGAAAAAAACCCACCTGTTGGGATGCTTAAATTCCAATAAAAAAAAAAGATATCNAGGCGAGTGTCTATCGATTTTCTGGTGATGCTGAAGGAAGGAGGCTGACAATAAATCTCTATAACAGAGTTGCAGAGTGGCTTCCTAAGTGGTTTGGAACTTGTAGCAAGCAATTGCTAACACTTAATATCTATAAATAACCTTATTTCTTCGTTTGTTTTGAATGCTGTTGTGTCTACCTTTAATATCTTCATTAATTGCTTTAGCTTCAGCTGTTCTAGGGTGGTTTAGATACGTACACGGACGATTATTTCATTAGCTTCAACTTGTGCTGCATTTATGCACTACCGTAAAATTATAAAGTTTGCTAAAGTTGTAAAATATAGATGACATTTACATAACCCAAAGGGTAAAAGACACTAATTTGTTTGAAGTCTTCATTTAAATATTTCATTCACTTACATTTAGATTTATTTAACCTTTAAAAGAATGTTTTACCTTGCTGATATGTTTTCTTCCTGTTCTTACCCCTACAATTAATTACCACAATCTGTAGTTCAGCCACTACAGTCACCTTTTACTGAGTGTTTTCACAGACTACTGCTTTTTGTAATATCTGTCTTGGGCGTTCAGGAAAAAAAACCCAACTAATTCCGGGAATCTAAGAAACTGTGTTTATCATAACGCTTACAGTTTTACCACTGTGCATCTCGCTGAGCCCCAGGTATTTTGCAGAGACAGATGCCACGAGCGTCACTCAAGCTGAAGCACTGAACTGCCCCATGCTGTGAGTGGGAGGACCACCCTCGTCTCAGCCCTGTGACGTCCTGTGAGGTCCAAGTGACCTGTGCTGTCACTTGACTTTCCTTCTGTGCCCGTACAAGGGGTCTGTCCCTGACTTTGTGTGACCGGATCGCTGGTCCCAGCACTAAATGCATCCTGGACCCTGTGACCAGCTGGCAGAGGCACTGAAATGGGTGCCATGTCTTGTCCCACCAAGGAAGAGGTCTCAAGAGAAGGGCTGAGGCTAATTTCAGAGCCCATCAGCCTGGGAGAGGACAGATGGAGATAGGTGGGTACAAGGTCCTGGAGGGAAAGCTTGGTGGAAAAGCTCTGAGCCAGCCGGGGCACTGACCTAAGGTGTCTGAGGTTAACCTGGTGCTGGGACATCACACTGAAGGGCCAAAATGGGTCTGAGTCACCATGCTGCCTTCGTCTCTGCTGGGACACTTGGACACCGACCCAGTGGGAAAGGGTACCTGCTTGGCGTGACTGATGCCAGGAGCAGAGGATCGTTTTTCAACTTTGTCAGGGAGCTGCCAGTGATAAACTTCACTGTGGCTGCAAAGACCGGTTGACCAACGTTCAGAGAGACACAGCTCTGGGACAGCAGGCAGCCGTGAATTTTGTATGCGAAATTCTCCATGTGAATACAAATAAGGCTGTTATAAGTCACCATAAGCTATTGAAGAACAGTTGGATGGTAACTGCAGGTATTAATAGACTCTGGAGAAGGAAATTTTCAAAAGTGCTTAATTGTGACCTCTGTGCATTGAAACCCATCGACGCTTTATTGCTTTAGCACCTTTTATCACAGTGGTGAGTATATTTCTGGGTATTGCTGAATATTTGTATATGTTATCATCACTGCATGTTTCATTTTACATTAGGCTAGATGTGTGTTTGGGGTCTCTGCAGCATGAGGCGTGGAGGAGGAATAGGCCCATAGCTAGGTACTTTGAAAAGATGCTGATCATCACAACGGCTTCTTAAGCACTCTTCGGACAAATATGCAGACACTAAACAGATTACTGCATCTTCCTCGGACAAATGGTGCAGCTGTTTGGAAAGACACAGCAGCTGTATGCGATCCTTGAGAAAATTTAGTACCGAGTGCCTTTTCTTTTGACTTTCCAGGGCATTTAAGGCAGGCTGCATTAAATTACCCATGTTGTGCTGTCATCATTGCACAGACTTTAGTAATCTTCCCTGTCCAAATATGCTTGGAGACTTTGTTGACAATAAAGTCAATAGCTTTTGTTCATTTTGGGCACTGCAACATTAGCAACCTCAGAACCTTTCTCGCTGCGTTGATGGTAAAGAGTTGATCACCTCCTTAGTTTTTAGGTGGTTCACCCATGTCAGGTCTTAACTGTGCAAGTATGAAATTCACATTGAAAAAAACCCACCTGTTGGGATGCTTAAATTCCAATTAAAAAAAAAAAAAGATATCTGGGCATCTCAATTTCTCCTATAGACTGGGCATGTGATTACTCAAGTCCAGAGAGCATCCAGCTGATCGGTAGTTTCTCCCATCCTTGTGAAGGACCTAACAGCTCATTTATCAGTTGTATTTTTCTCCATAACGCCATGAGTATTTAATATTGGGAAAAGTCAAGCAGCTTCAAGAGAAGAATGTCTCCTTACAGTTAACCTTGTGGTACCCATTACTTCTGCTGAGGCTGCTCCCTTTTTCTCCAATATAGTCAGATTAGTCCTGCACAAACCCTAATAAGCAGCTTCACCACCCAAGCTCTTTGACAAATGCACAAGCTGAAGTCATTCCCCCGGGAAATAGGAAATACCGGTCCAAATGCCCATGCCGAATTCTATATCAGAAGTATTCCTAATGGAATTTTCCATATCCTAGTTAAGGGGTCCAATCAGTGGGCTGAGAAATGGAAAGAACGAAAGTTTCACCACATCTTCCTATGAGAGAGTCAGTCTGACTCGTGCCCCCATATTTAGGAGTGCTTTGGTAGCTGCATGGAAGGTCGTGTTTCTCCCTGGTCTGGATGTAGGTCCCAGCCAGATGCTTCCTTTGGTACTCCAAACAGAATCTGATGTAGGATACTGCTTTTTTTGTGGGACATGTTGTTAGGCACGTTACTGTTCCCGTGTCTGGAAACTCCCTCAAGGCCATGATAGCACAGTAGGAAGATACAAAGATACAGGTGTTGCAAGGCTGAGATTAAATTTCATTTAGAGACCTAGAGCCTCCTTCTTTCACATTATTTTCATGTTTCTGATATCAAAGGCAAACTGTGTTGTGAGCAACAGCTTGTTATGGTTGAGTAAATGAAGCACGGTGGATTTTGATAAGAGTTAATTATTTTCGGGGGAGAGAAATGTGCAACATCATCAGCTGTAGATAGTTCAAGGGACAAGGGAATTAACAGGACGCCTTATGAGGTGGATTAAACGTACCCATCAGAAATTATTTTTTGCCTTTGTTATAGTGTGTGTGTGCAGATTCTCAGGACTTCAAGGATATCTAGATAAATTAATCAATTTAACATTCACTCAAGGTGAACAGAAGGAGGAAAGTAAGAGTCATTTCTGATTTGGTGTTCGTCACAAGTTGAATGCTAAGTTCTGATAATTGTTTGAATGGGACCTCCCTTTGATAGCTAGTCAGGAGACACTGAATTTCATTAAATGGGACTACTGGGTCATGACATCCACTGTATTGTGAATAGCATTTGATCAAGGAGAATGCAATGAAATAACCTTCAGACAAGGCTGTCAGCCCACAAAGACGTCTTAAATGAAAACCACTTTACTATGAAGCAAATCCAACAACCTTCAGGCAAAATTTCCTTTGTCTGTAAAAGAAAGATACTTAACTGCAGACTTACAGATCATGTTCAGGACTCAAAAAAGGCTTCAACTTTTTATATGTTAAATAGGCTACTCTACATGGGCTCAATACAGTCAACAATGTGGAGGTGGGCTCTGCCCACCAGGCTGAATAGAGAGTCAGCTTCGATTCCTGACTCCCAATGTGGTTTTTCTAAGGAAGCCACGGGTTATATTTTCTGCCTTCTCTGCCAAATCTGGGTTTGGCACTCCCCGCTTTGCCGACCACCATTGTACCTAATCAAAGCAGGTAAAAGGACCCATTGCAAAAAAGAGTAGCCTATTTTTTTCCTGCCAAAAATTCCTGCTCTGTTAGACTGAACTACTTCATCTTCTTCAAACCTGGTAAGGAGTCAGGAAACACTGGTAACCACCAGCGACTGAGTTCATAAGTGTTAAGGAGAAGATTAAGTTGAAAACCATTTGCTGTGAGATCACAAGTTCAGTTATGCAGCGAGTGCCCACATGACTGTCCCGTAACCCAAACCACCATCTAACCCGAGCGTATCAGCGTTCCCGACTGTTCTTAGGAACCAGTGCCCGATGCTGCTCACTGCTCCCATCTTGCAAACGACGTGAATACAGTTCATGAAACACGAAAGCAACTTCTGTTGCCTCCTCCGATCCTGTGTAACAGCTGCTTGTGGCAGCGCTGGACCCCTTGGCTGTGCCCATCTCCTGGCTTACTTCTTCAAATGTGGAGGTCAAACTATCTGAGACCAGAGAAGGGATGGCGTCGTGTCAATTGAAGTCCTGGTGGACCACATACAAACACTCTGACCACGTCTCAGCACAAGCAATCTGGTGTGAGCTGAAGCCATAAAAGTGGAGGCACGTTGCTAACACTGAGGCAGAAATGATCGAGACAGGCGCAACGTTCATTACCTGGTGGATTACCTAACGCAACACTCAAACGGCGCTATCACTGCAGCTTTGGGGGGGGCGATGGCAAAGTGGGTTGATAGGAAGGTGGTGGTGCTGGAGGGAAGGCTGTGCCTCAAAGAAAATGGCAATATGGATTGTGAGAAAAGATTAGGCAATGTAATTTAATCATCTTCCAGCAGTTGTGTGCAGCAGGGTATGGCTGATTTTATTGGCTGGAAGTGTTCAGGGCTGTGTGTCAAAAGGGGTTGTTTCAGCCATGTGTGTCACTGATGGACTCAGAAATCAAAAGTTCACAGGAGGTTCTGAACGTGTGTGAGGGGAAATAATGTGAAACAGCATTAAACGGGCAGTAATGAGGGATAGAGAAAACACATAAAGAAATGTTAAAAGTCTTTTGCAAAAAAATAAAGTGTCCCATTTAACAGTTCTGTGCCGGTACAAAAGAGAAGAGAGTGAAGCGTGTATAAGGGAGACTGAAGTAAGTCACCTGGATAAAACACTGATGTGACCCAAAGCCCTCTTTGGTTACGCAGAGTTCCTTATGCAATGCTTTTAATGGCAAAATACTCAGGTATACTACTCAGATGCTGAAAGCTCTTTTATCACAGTGGAAAAAGATCTGATGCCATTAATATGGTTATAATTGTGCATGTGTAAGCTGGAGCTAGTTTATTACTTCTGATTTTTTTGTTTTTTTTAAAGATCCTGTGAAGTCATTCTTGAAAATTAAAGAAAACCAAGCAAAACCCTAACAAATCAAAGCAGTCAGGTGGAGTAAATGATGTTCGGTGTGCCTGGACTGGTCTCATTTACGTTCGAATATCTGGTCATCAGCTTAGAAAAAAGACTGAGAGAACAGTATTAATTAGGACATCTCTTTCTATCTTGCACTTCTTTACTTTTAATCCATGCAGCCTCCGAGCAAACTGTGAGAAAAGCGCGTAACGAACAAAGAGGCTGAGGCGCTCGGAGAGATGCTACTGTGACTTTGCTTATTCCACGCACATTTCTAGGAACTGAGGAGGAAACCCTTTTGCAAGTGGAAGCCGTAATGTCAAACACAGCTGTTTCACGTCACTTTTTGGTGTGCCGTACCAGTCTCAATTTGGCACGAATGTAGCTGTTTCATTAGCAACTCAGAGTGTGAAATGGCTCTTTCAAAGCCGAGCCTTTAGAATGGAAACTTTTTCAGTTCACTGCAACCCAGAAGGCGTCGCAGCGATAGTGTGACATCCTTCTTCCTCCGCTGGAAAACCTGAAACCGCCTCTGTAAGGAATCTGTTGCTGAACCCGGTTATAAAATTCATTGGAGGGAAATGCAAATGGCTGCTAACGCGCAGGAACAACAAGAGAAAAGACCGATTCGCTTCTATGAGACACGGCGATGGATCACGGTGTGACACCCTATTGGGACCGCAAAGGAGCGAGCGCCTCTTAGTTAGCGTGGATTCAGTGATTATTTGTGACTGTTAACATCCATCACCGAAAGGGCAGAGTAGTGTTTTCGGTACTGCATCATTACTGTGCCTATTAGCAATGCAGGAGACGGGAGCGGAGAGCTGTCTGAAAGCAGATTAGCGTATGCGGCTTTTTGGCCCGAGTCTTCTTTCCTAGCCTGGAAAAGCATTGCGTAAGAAAATTACTGTTCGTTACTTTAAACTTTTAGAGGGGTAGCTGTGATATGCGAGAAACAGATCCGCTTGCCTTTATAGCATAAGCTAGGAAATACTGACACAAAGAGAATAAATGCTCTGCGCAGCCCACATTTCTTCCCTTGTGTGTCACCTGGCCCCTTTGCCAAAGCACGTGCATATAAAAGGACTGCGCCAGGGCTGGCAAGGGACATACTAAGAGAGGTAAAACTTCAGTGAACAGCGCGAGGATTTGGCACAACAGCTAGCTACGGCTCGCTCAGGATGGCTGCTCTGCACCCCGGCCCAGCTCAGGGGCGCGGGAGCAGAATCGTGCCGCTGACTAACGCGTGGCTGTCTGCTTTGTCACACCTCGAGCTAACGACACAGGGGGCAAAACCCAAACGACGCCTTTTCAGTTTTCAACTCCAGTAAGTGCTGGCATTCCTTCAAAACACAGGGCTGCAGGTACAGGGAAGGGACCTCAGCCTTCAGCGTAACTTATGGAGAATCAGTGTTAATTTACTGTGGGCAAAGATTTATCTCCTAGTAATGAATGTTGGAAACTGAAAGGAAAACCACCAGTTAAAAAAAAAACAACCCAACCCAAATCCAGCATCAACACCGCCAAATGAAAGACATTATTGGCATTGCAATAACCTCATAACCTTTTACATCCAGTCAAAACAACTTCCCTCGTCTACAGCAGCAGACTCTCTGCCCTTTCTGGTGTTCCTGTTCTCGCCGTGTGCTCCCCGTCACTTGGGACGAGGACACAGCGAGTGGAAAGACGGTGGCTCGGCAGAAATGACTCAGCCAGCGCTCATTTGTAAACTGACAATTGTATACTGGAAAACACGAAGAGGAAACCAAGTTTGCTTTGTAAACAGTGGGAAATCGCAGCAATATCTGGTGCAACTGTTATGTAACGCCCGAGTGAGACACTGTGATTTCTGGGCTACGCCTGCAACATCGTAACAGAAACACTGAAAAACAGAACTGAAAAACATGAGTAAGAGGAACAACAAGTAAAACCTAAAAAAAAAAAAACCCTTGAGAACTCAGAAGTTACTATAACAGATCACTGAAGAGATTATGCGTAGGTATTGAACGGAAGAAACACAAGAAGCAAAAGTCACGGGTCGAGGAAAACAATTCTCTGTGCTCCTGGTTCCTTTGTAGGAGAGCTTTGGATGACTCTCAAACACGGGCTAGCTGTCAGTCTAAAGCCAGTCCAAAGCCTGCCTTGCTCCCTCTGCTCCCTGGCTGCCTCCCGCAACCCGGGGCAGGAACCCGGGGCGATCACACACATCTGCTCTGGCCGGTCTCTCCCTGGTCCTGTCACCCAACAACCCTCTGCCTCTCTCGGAGGTGTGAAACGCAGGAGTTAGGTCCCCCCGGAGGACTGCACAGGATGGTTGGCTATTAAAAGAAACGAAACAAAATATATTTAAAAATAAAGGGAAGGAACTGAACTTTTCTGTATATAAGAGGGTCGGGTAAGATTGTCTCCGGGGTTACAGGGGAAAGGCTCGGGCTTGGGTGAGCAGCAGGCACCCATAGGGCTGCTGGCTTCCAGCTGGGATGTTGGAAGTGCTCCTTATTCAATGCTCTCTTTTGCACATGATAAGAAAATCAGATTTTTAAAATTGAGGCATGAGCAGAGATTTTTGTGGGGTGACCCTGAGCAGTCAGAAGTGCCGTGGTACCTCTTCCCTTTCAGTACCTACTAGGCGACCCGGCTTTGGCATGCAAAATGTGCGTCAGATACCCTTCAGGGCTAAGGTATTCCAGTGTGCCACAGAGAAGGTAAGTCAAGTCGAAGATTTGCTTTCATATTGTGGTGTCCCTTCAATATAGTTTTACCTTTTTTTAATCTTTTTGTTCACGTGCTACAATTATCTGCCCAGCTGAGCTACAACAGCGGTAGAAATCAGCCAAAGGTACATCTGAAATAGATGAAATAGATGACCTCTATGAGGTTCAAAGGAAAAAAAAAAATAAAAAAATTTAAACTTTAAGCAAAGCCAAAGTGAGTTGCTGTGGAGTTGCTGCATTGCTGCTGAGCCCGTGGGTCAGCAAAGCAACTGTACGCTGCTAACACAAGGGCATTGTCTGAACGGTAAAGCAAGACAGGTTTTACACAAACTCTCAACTTCTATTTCCTTTGAAACCGTTTCCAAATTTGGAGCCTAAAGATCACCAGCGAAAGGTCATTTCAACCAAAGTTGAAATTTTGGAGATGCTTAACACAGGTGTAGGAAAATAGTAATTTGGAAGTATGCAGACAACAGCTCCATCAGCCCACCTTGGCTATGAGAAATAGTAAACTGCAGCCATTATTTTGAAACTGGATTTTTCGTAGTAATGGGGCCAGTTTCATACATCTGATGTGCTATGGAAGGAGTACGTGGTCATACTATTTCCCTGAGTGCAGACTTTGTATTGAAAATCTTTCTCTGAAAGAAACCCTCTTTGATTTGACCTTTCTACCTCTTGCCAGTAAGAATTCCTCTATAATTCTCTCAGACTGTGTTTAACCCCAGTACTCGCTTAAGAACTTTCTGGAATGACCTCTTCTAGAAAGCACCTCCCAAGGTGATCGTCAGCTGTAAATCAAATTGCATCCGAGCTCCGTTATTTCTATCTGAATTAGGACTAAGTGACATTTGCAGTGCTGATTTACTCTAATTAAGTACAGCTTGAACCAACTACTGAGTCACAGCACAGGCTTCGGTCCTGAAGAAATTTATGACACTGATTTCTCAAGATGGAAATTGCAGCAGACAGGAACAGATGTTTAAATTGCTCTTCTTCTGCGAGGACCTGCACACACCCAGATTAAGTGCTGAAAATTTCTATCTATTTCTTTTTCATTTGCTTGGCTCCCACTCGCCTTTGATGATCAGAAGAATTTTCAGAGCTGATCCATCAATGACTATGCGTACGCCATAACTGAGCAGCTCTATGCTATTGCTTTCACCGACATTTCTGTGGTTCCTGACTACTCATACAACAAAAAGCTCGTCTTGCAATTATTCTGAGTAGGTAAAGAGAGCTAGTCATGGCTAAAATCTATTTTTTCTGGGGCCGTGCGGGTCATTCTTAACGGGCTGATCAGCCTTCCCAAGCTGATGACTTTAAAACAATAGCACTCTAACTGCACACTGCGAATGCCGTGCAAGCTTCCTCTGACTCATGCCGTTCCATAAATACTTAACGGACATTTTATTCAGAAAAAGGAAGCGCACAAGTACAATTTAAGTAGAAACAAATGACATTTGGTGCCTAGTTTATAAGGCATTCTCTCAGTAAAGGCAAATCATAAAATGATTTATTTTCCCACATTGCCGGTGTTCTAATATTAAATTTTTTGATGACTGGTGATTTTGATAACTTAATGATACAGCCATTGAGCTAGACCGGCTTAGATTTTTCTCCTATACCATGAACATACTTAAGGGACCATTGAAGCTCAAAGGTTTGGTACCACTTTCACCAAACCTGATGGTAGTAGTTCTGACATATTCTCTTTTACAACTAACTGAAACCAAAAGCTGGAACTTTCCAGGACCTGAAGGGAATGGATGAGCAGGAGTGGAAGTGTTCAAGTGCATGAGCAAGTGTGGAAGGGACAAGGGAAGCACTTGTCATGTTGTCTTCCTCCTGGTGGCACTGCAGCGTGTGCATCCCTGAAGCGGGTACCATGGAGTTGGGAGGGTTGCAGGTTCCCCCCATTGCTGCCCGATGGGCTGTGGACTTTTGCCCAGGTCACGGACATTCCCAGCCTCTCGGTTTACTCGTTTGCAGATCAATTTAATACTGCTATGCCACAAGGACGTTATGTGAGTTAAGTAATTCATTAACAGACCTCTTTCAGCTCATCAGTGAAACCCATTACAGAAATTACAAAGCATTACTTCTGAAAATGAAAAATGCTGTGCCTGGCTGCATCTCCTGCTGTTTGTCCTCCTTTCTTGCTTCCTTTCCAGTTTTGCTTTTTTTTTGTGCTGTAATACGTTTTGAAGGGCGCACGAGAGTTGGCCTCTGTCCGACCACGTCCTGCGTGTGGCCCACTCCCTCGCGGTGTTCACCAGTGTCCGTGGGTTATCACGCAGGCTCTCACCCATTCAAATCATTGAGGAAAGGTAACATTAAAGATTGGGAGAGCTGCTTGAATTGACGATGGGTCAGTCGTAGAATTTACTTCTTGTGAACAGAGGCGGTTATCCGCCAACCAGCTCTGTTCCATCAGCGCACGTGGTTTGCTTTGCTCTTCTGCGGCAGTGAAGGCGCAGTACAGCTGCGGCAGCTCAGGCCGGCGCCTCTCTTGTGCCACGACTGCCAAATTGTGTCACATGCTGCGCGGTGGTTTTATGGTGCGGATTCCCCTAACCACCAGGGACCGAGGAGAAACTGAGGGGTTTTGGTTGGTTTTTTTTTTTTGTTTCTTTTGGCCATGTCTTATCAGCTGGACTGCTCTGCAGCATCCATCCTTGGAAAACTTTGAGACTTACGCCCTGACACACACAGATTTTTCTCCAAGACAGCTTTTCACAGAAGCTCACTTTGCTGTTGCTGTGATGATTTTACAATCTGTACCGGTTTTGGCTTTCGGACTTGGTTGTGTGAAGCCTTGCAGAGCCTCAACACCTACTCCCAGAAGTGGCCAGAATTAGAATTACGCGGCATGTCAGGCGTTAGTACTATAGGTCCTCAATCTAAGAAAATATTTGGAGAAAATACAGAATGAATCAAAAGGAAGAGCAACAGGGAATCTGGTGCCAGATAAATGCAGACAGAATTATGACTGCTAGACAGCTGTGTTTCCAGCTTCTAAATTTTATCTAGACTGTGGTGATAAAGACAGACTGTGACTATGCGTGCCAGACTTTATGCATGTCTTCCTTTAAAGCGTAAGTTTATACTGGATGGATCCTGAAGGTGCCTGATGCTTAATCTTAGAAATGGTAGTTCAACGGAAATAAAGTGCTCAGGAAACAAAAGACAAATGATCTTTCCAAAACATTTTTTGAAATTTGATCCTCCCATGTAAACAAGAGACAGTACAACCTTCTGGGACTCTCGTTAGCCAACAGTCTCCAAACTGCAATGAAAGAGGGATTTCAAAACTATTTCACAATTGTGTTTGGATGAAACATGTGTTTACTGTATGTAAATGAACGAGACATTCTGTTCTTTTAGGGTTCATCAGATCCTCGCTCCGTTAGCCGGTTTGGCATATGCAGGAAAGTGGCCTTCTTCAGAAGATGCTGGATAGACAAATAGTTGTTTTTCACTGGAGGTTTCTAGACTTTACCGAAAAAATACACTAAAGTGCAAATTTTTGGCTCAGAAGTCATTTAACTTGATGCTCACTTATTTTGCTAGCTAGAAATAATGACAAAATAGTTATTTAATGACGGAGACGTGGAGTCAGAATTTCCTGCGACCATAAATCGCTGTTGCATTGTTCACATTCTCCGGCAGTACGTACTCAAAATGTGACCAGTCCCAACAGCTTGAAGCTGTTGATTTCTCTGTGTGAGAATTGCCTTTAATAGCACGGGTGCCTGCAGGTAGCCAGGCCGCGGCATGGCATGGCACCAGCAAGCCTCTTTCCAAGTAGCTAAGGGAAAACCCAGGATCCATTGCAGACTGGTAAGTTGCTCCTCTTTCCCCAGCTGTTTGCGTAAAGAAGCTGCGTAGTTATACACTTGATTGCTTTGCTTTTCTGTTCATTGTTAGGATACCGCTTGGTGAGTTATGAAGGTTTCACCAATGTGGTGGTGGTGGTGGTTTGCATCTTGGACTTTTTATCTGGGTGCAATCAGAGAAAAAAAACACCTCTAAATGAGACTCCAAGTCATAGAATCATAGAATTGATGGGGAAGAGATGTGGAAACAGGTCTTAAAAGAATGGTTCAAACTACCCACATCAGAAGATGTGAAAGGGGAACTTGCTGCAGGGGAGGTAGCGACCACATCTGCCAAATTATGCTGAGACTGCTTTCCCAGAAGTGCTCCAGCAAGCCACTGTCCCCTGACTGGCTCCTTGTCCTCTATTAGTCATAATTCTGAGATAGAGAACCTGAACATAGTAACCGGGATGTGTGTTTAGATGAACAAATATACGAGGATGGCAATCTGAATATATATTNAAATTCTTTCCTAATGTTCAGTCTAAAGTCTACATGGGCCAAAAACTTCTGCTCTTTTGTGAGTCTTGTTGCAAAGGATGACTAATGCACTGGCACGGGGGTGAAATAAAAAGCATTTTATTGTTCTTCAGCCTCCTTTGCATTGCTGTGCAACCACCTCCGCTGTTGATAGAACTCCAGCTCAGGCATACATGTTCACCTCAGCTGGAACAGAGGATGTGCCTCATGGAAACTGCTGATGGATCTGTTTATCCAGGCTAGCAATGGCCTTGCACAGTGTTGAGGAACAAATGTGGAGCTGGATAGTGATTTATTGTTCCCAGACCAGCAAGCAACAACACAGTTGTTATGTGCTCAGACTGCTGACACTACACTACAACCTGCAAAATTCCTCAGTCTGAGTTGACTTTTGTTCTCACCCCCATTTCATGCAGGTACTTTGGCCAGGCTGGCTATGCTTGACTAAAGGCCACAAGGAGCAGGGATGGACAATGGTACAAGTATGGGCAGAGGGTCTTGTTCATAATCCCACTACAGGCTGTCTGAGAGACAACTGCTTTTATTGCTCTCTTTCATCTTCATAACACAAATCTTATGATTTCAAACAAGTTTGTAGAATCAGAGAATGCTTTAGATTGGAAGGGACCTTAAAGATGATCTACTTCCAGCCCCCCTGCCATGGGCAGGGACACCTCCCACTAGACCACATTGTTCAAAGGCCCATCCAACCTGGCCTTGAACACTTCCAGGGATGGGGCATCCACAAGTTCCCTGGGCAATTTGTTCCAGTGCCTCACCACCCTCATAGTGAAAAATTTATTCCTAATCTCTATTCTAAATCTCCCCTCTTCCAGTTTAAAACTGTTACCTCTTGTCCTATCACTGCACTCCCTGATAAAAAGTCCCTCCCCATCTTTCCTGTAGGCCCCCTTCAGATACTGGGAAGCTGCTATAAGGTCTCCCTGGAGCCTTCTCTTCTCCAGCTGAACAACCCCAACTCTCTCAGCCTGTCTTCATAGGAGAGGTGCCTAGGATGTAGCCCAGGATGCAGTTGGCTTTCTGCACTGCAAACACACATTGCCGACTCATGTTGACCTTCTCATCAACCAACACTCCCAAGTTCTTCTCCTCAGGGCTTCTCTCAATCCATTCTCCGCCCAGCCTGTGTTTCTGCTTAGGATTGCCCCGACCCATGTGCAGGACATTGCACGTGGCCTTGTTGAACTTCATGAGGTTTGCACAGGCCCACCCCTCAAGCCTGTCCATGTCCCTCAGGATGGCATCCCTTCCCTCCAGTGTGTCAACTGCTCCACACAGCTTGATGTCATCGGCAAACTTGCTGAGGGTGCACTCAATCCCAACATCCATGTTGACGACAAAGATGTTAAACAGCACCAGTCCCAATACCGACCTCTGAGGAACACCACTCGTCACTACTTGCCACTTGGACATGGAACTGTTGACCACAACTCTTTGAGTGCGACTGTCCAGCCAGTTCTTTATCCACTGAGTGGTCCATTGGTCAAATCCATGTCTGTCCAATTTAGAGCCCACGATGTTGTGCGGCACAGTGTCAAATGCTTTGCACAAGTCCAGGTAAATGACATCTGTTGCTCCTTCCTTTATCCACCAACGCTGTAATGCCATTGTAGAAGGCCACCAAATTTGTCAGGCATGATTTGCCCTTAGTGAAGCCGTGATGGCTGTCACCAATCACCTTCTTATTTTCCATGTGCCTTAGCAGAGTTTCCAGGAGGATCTGCTCCATGATCTTGCCAGGCACAGAGGTGAGACTGCCCGGCCTGTAGTTCAAGATGATACAAGTGCATTTGCCATGAAATTTTGCTCCATGTCATGGACTGTTGAACTCAGTTTGTTAGTTTCTTGCTCTGCTCCAGTCCCATGCTACTGATGTTTCTAGTGAGGGAAAACATTCAACCTTTGGTTTTCCTCTTACAGCTTTATTGCTGGATGTTGTTCTGCTCGGCAATCACAGTTAAAACTACATGGGCATATTTTCCCTGTTTGATTTCTTTAAATCTAAATCTCATCTAAATCCATCAAAATACTGCACAATCACCAATCCAGCGGTGTTTTTTGTAGTAACTCAATTTATATATTGCACTAAGGAAAAGTGTTACAAATGTACCAACTCCGTAGCACAGTCCGCTATTACCACTTATGAAATGTTAAGGGTGTTAAGGTACTGCATCATTTTCTCCCCAGGCATAAAGTGACTGGTTTTGTGAGATAGCGAGTATCAATTCTTGCGGGAATCTGCGGCAGCTTAGAGTCCTCAGAACCACAAAGACTTGGAAGTGAAGACTACAGGGCCAGTTCGCTGTGTGTAAACGCAAACCAGAAAGGCCAAAGCAAGGATGTTACGAGTTCTGAAAAGTCTGAAAAAATCTCAAATTTACAGTCAATTTACAATATCTCAGAGATATTTGATGCATCTACAACAGTATTTCAATTTGGGTCAAGAATGCGCTCTTGAAGCAGGTCTTCTGATCACCTTGACCTACTGTGCTCTGGTTCTCTTGGCACGGTGGTCTTGGAGTGCGTGGCCTGGGTTCCTTTGGAATACAGATAACGGAGAAAGCCTCTCCAGGAGGGCACCTGATGTATTCCAACAGCTAATTGGCATTCAGCCCGCAGGATGTGGCTGCAGTTAACTTTAAGTGAAACCCCTGAGACACACAGAGCATGGTGTTAGGTCTTCAGCACTAATTGCTTTGGTTTGCGTATCCACAGCTATTACTTCCCACTGGTGATACTACCGTTATCACTAACTTTAGCTTGAGTTTCAGAGACACAGAATATTCCTATTTGCCACTGAAATCAACTGTAGATGCTCATAATTTTTGTGAAAATGAAAAGGATGCCCACGTTCCCGAAATCATATGTCCTGTGAAAGATGTCCAGCTTTTCAATCTGCATAGAAATTTAATTCCCTTTCAGTTAGTAGAGGAACAAAATCTGGGGAAAAAAAAAAAATCAGCAGCTTTCTTTTGCAACGCATCTGAAATCTGTACTTGTATTTGATAAGTTACAGTACTTTAAAGTGTGCAGGTTATTCTGGACTTATTTATTCGGATATCTAGAAATCCAGCACAACAGTGAAAATCTTTTCAGATAGTAAACATAACTAAATACATAATAAATGCATCATTAGGAAAGTCTAAAAAACCCACTTCCAATAGATCATCGTGTCAGCTGTTTTACATTCATATGGTAATACAGGGCAGAGACTACTCAAGAGAGAACAATTATTTTTAAATAACATGTGAATACTTATGTAGCCATGCCCTGGGCAGATGCTATAAGCCTCAGTACAAAACCCATGCAGACTCGAAAAATCTGTTTTGATGTTACGGTGCAGGAAGTAATACCAACAGCTACATACAGATACTTTCTATACCTCATGGCATTTGAGTAGCTCTGCTGCTGAACAGACACCGCATCTTTTAGAACAACCTAGTCTTGGTTTTGGTATGGTTTTTATTGCTCTGTGCTTTGCTCTGGCTCCATTCCATCTCTCTATTCCTCTCAGTCTGTCTTTTTTTCTGTGTATTATATTATTCACACTAAAATATGGAATTTGCAGCATCTGGCTGTTCCTGGATGTTTCCTGCTCTCCTGCCATCTATTTGTCCTTTCCCTAGATGTTTTCCAATCTTTTACCCATGAACTACGTAAACCGGATTTGGGGATTTTCCCCTCACACCTTGCTGCTCTGCCTGCTTTGGGGAATTGCAGGGCAGAACCCACAGCTTCCAAGCAGCTCGAAGCATTGCTGTTGGCATGCTGGCACATCACCTCACTCATGGTCCAAACTACTGGAGTAAATAATTTGAAATGGTTTTTAATTGAATGTTCAGCATAAGTGACAGCAGGGTTACCTTTTAGACTGGCTAACAGAGGTTGAACCACAGAAGTTCTAAAACTAGCTTTATGGTGGATATACTTTTCAAGCGTCCTAGCTGGGCTGAATTTCTCAGGAGAAGGCAGGACTGGGGCAAGGCTGTTGTTCAAGAGGTTAGTGGGTCTACACGAGTACAGCTTCTCATTTCATCCAGCTTATTTGCCCTTGCTGGCCCTCGGTACAGTGGCAGGAAAGGACTTGCCAGATATTGGATAGGCTCTGTTGTAGCTAATAGTGTAAATTCATTTTATGATGAAGGTTTCATTTCAAATGTACTCCGTTTTCATCTTTTCACAAAGTATAAGCCTCAAAATACAGCGTCTGTACAGATGTCTGCAAGGAGGCTGTAGCTGCAGAACAGGCCTACAGCATCTGTTGATCAGGGCAATGCGAACTCAAGCAGCCGGTTTGGCTGTCAGACACAACCCAGTTATATAGGGATGAATGGGACGTACGGCCCCTAAGGTTTAGCGATCTGCAGCGATACGGTAGTTTGTGGTTCTAACGTGGGCTGTGTCTCTTAGAGGAGTCCAGAGCCGGCGTAATGCGGGCTGCTGTTATCCCCGGCAAAACAGAGCATGGCTTTGCTGACACACAACTACGATGCATACCTACACAGCTATACATATGTCTACATACACCATACACATTTCATAGAATCATAGAACGGTTTAGGTTGGAAAGGACATTGAAGATCATCGAGTTCCAACCCCCCTGCCATAGGCAGGGACACCTCCCACCACACCAGGCTGCCCAAGGCCACCTCCAGCCTGGCCTTCAACACCTCCAGGGATGGGGCCTCAACAACCTCTCTGGGCAACCTGTGCCAGTGCCTCACCACCCTCACAGTGACAAACTTTTTCCTAATGTTCAATCTAAACCTGCCCTCTTCCAGTTTGAAGCCATTCCCCCTCGTCCTATCACTCCATGCCCCAGTAAAAAGTCCTTCCCCAGCTCTCCTGTAGGCCCCCTTTAGGGACTGGAAGGCCGCAATAAGATGTCCCCGGAGCCTTCTCTTCTCCAGGCTGAACAGCCCCAACTCTTTCAGAGTTCATATACATAGTTTCATACACTTACACCACATAATTTTATGAACATGTCAGACTATAAACAGTGGGGACGGTGTTGGCAGTGGGGATGGGGAAGAGATGTGGAAACAGGTCTTAAAAGAATGGTTCAAACTACCCACATCAGAAGATGTGAAAGGGGAACTTGCTGCAGGGGAGGTAGCGACCACATCTGCCAAATTATGCTGAGACTGCTTTCCCAGAAGTGCTCCAGCAAGCCACTGTCCCCTGACTGGCTCCTTGTCCTCTATTAGTCATAATTCTGAGATAGCGAACCTGAACATAGTAACCGGGATGCGTGTTTAGATGAACGAATATATGAGGATAGCAATCTGAATATATATATGATGGCAATCACAGCAAGAAAAAATGTATGAAAAACATGAAATGAAGATTACATAACCTTCCCAGTCTTCTTCCACTAAAAATTGGCTCAGTAGTTCTCCAGTGTACATACAACCTGGCCAAAAAACTAACTAAATCCATTTTTCAACATGCCACCATCAAGACTATGCTCAGGTATCAAAAGCCTGGATGTGTTTTAACTGAGAAATCCACTTCATCAGTGCTATTTGGCAATTAGAGAAAACCACAACGTGACATTTTAGCTTTTAGTTGTTGTTATTTATTTTTATAATCATTCTTATTCAGCTGTTACTTTTTAATCTAGACCCTTTTTTGCATTTTAGAATTTGTTCAGTCCACTGCCTGTAAAGCTATAATTAAGCAAAATAGCCAAGTAGAGAACTGATGTAAAAACAAATAGTTCTAAAATATCAGCGACTGTATCCTACAATAGACAAAAGTACTGCGCACTTTAGTCAGTCCGTCACTTTAATGGGTAGTTGCTAGGCCATATTTCAAAAATTCAGTGAAATGAATAGCATACAGTTACTCTGACCTTGCAAAATAAATAGCAATGCCCTGAAGACACACTCAAAACATATAAGGAAGTAGAACTGTTTTTTCTGTTTTAAACAACATTTCACTCAATGGAAGAAAAGCCAAGGAATACATTTTTCCAGATGATTTAAGACGTAGTATGCTGATACTTGTCTTCCAATAGCAACAATTAAAATAGCTTGCTTGTGTAACCAGAGTGCAGACGTTATTTTCACTATTAGCCCGTGCTTCTTTAAACAGCATTAGTTGCTAAAAAACTGCAGTTCCTTTTGAACACAAAAGCATTTGATTTTTCAGGATTTGTGTGTGGACTTTTTTTCCCTTTTATTCCAAATCCTACTACCAGGATGGTAATTAGTGATAAGCGCGCACAAGAAAGTTTAGCTCAGAACTCAATACGTAACTCACCAAATTTGCAAGTGCTTTTATTCCGAAATCCTCTCAGAGTGTTTTAAGGACACAGGGTCTGACAGGCTGCAACACCTTGGGTCTTCAGTCAGGGCTTCCCTGAAAGCCAGAAATATGTTTAGGTATAATTTTTCAGTTTGTATCTCTGTTTAAAAATAATTCCTTAACAAATAATTTTAAAACCATTGTTTAAACACAAATGGAAGCTCTTGTTGATTCAGGAGTGCTTTGCAGGCTCTAGATCTGTATTTGATCCTCTCAGGTTAGTTCAACCAAATTTTGCCGAAATAAATAAACAAATAAATAAGAGTCTGAACAAACGTGAATCTCTTCTGTGATGCAGAGCAAAACAATGGTATTGCTTTAGTGCAGGAGGCTGCACTTATGCTCAAAGAATGAGTGATGCTGCTGCTTGGATGAATAAAGAGATGAGAGTCATTTCAGCCCGTGCTCCATTAGGAATAGTGGAAAGAGATGCTCACCGAATTTGAAAATGCAGAAATAAGAAAAATGGTATTTTTTTTTCAGCATTCCATATTTTTTTTAATAGAAAGATATAAAGGGAACTTTTCAGAATGATAACAGAAACCTCCAGGGAATGGGGCTGAACCTCCACTCAGAAGACCAAAGAAGCTGCCTTAAACACTCACGCTCATGACAGCAGCCATATTCTTGTCCCACTGTGGCAAATGTGGGCATGTAAAAAACAGTTGAATCATAGAATCATAGAATGGTTTAGGTTGGAAAGGACATTGAAGATCATCGAGTTCCAACCCCCCTGCCATAGGCAGGGACACCTCCCACCACACCAGGCTGCCCAAGGCCACGTCCAGCCTGGCCTTGAACACCTCCAGGGATGGGGCCTCAACAACCTCTCTGGGCAACCTGTGCCAGTGCCTCACCACCCTCAGAGTGAAAAATTTCTTCCTAATGTTCAATCTAAACCTGCCCTCTTCCAGTTTGAAGCCATTCCCCCTCGTCCTATCACTCCATGCCCCAGTAAAAAGTCTTTCCCCAGCTCTCCTGTAGGCCCCTTTAGGGACTGGAAGGCCGCAATAAGATCTCCCCGGAGCCTTCTCTTCTCCAGGCTGAACAGCCCCAACTCTTTCAGCCTCTCCTCATAGGAGAGGTGCTCCAGCCCTCGGATCATCCTCGTGGCCCTCCTCTGGACCCGCTCCAGCAGGTCCATGTCCTTCTTCTGTTGGGGACTCCAGAGCTGGATGCAGTACTCCAGGTGGGGTCTCACTAGAGTGGAGTAGAGGGGCAGAATCACCAAACTGTATCTTAATGACAGGTGGGCAATATTAAAAATTCATTATTTGCTAGCATGCCCCACTCAGTAGTATGAGACTTTTTTAGCCTACATCTTCATCCACCTTTGTTGTGCGGTTAATGCTGGTTGATAGCTCTTCAGTTGTTCTTGGCTGCTCATAACTTCTAGGGGACCGTGGAGAGGCAGAACTGTCCTGGGACTACTCTACATTACAGCAGTAATGAACTGCTCAGCCCCAGAAGTTTAGAAAGACAAACATAATGTTAAAGAAACTTCTCTTCCCCTCCTGGTGTAGGCATGGTGGTCCTACGGAACTGAGCCAAGATTTCTAGAAGGATCAGCTTTATACTAGTGATTGTGTTTCCTTCGAGAGCAGCTCAGACCCACAATTCCAGCTGAAATCATCTCCACCTTTAGCCATCACCTCTTGAATGCATTAGCTCTCTTGGGCTTCTCTGATTTGCTTGATAGCTTTAAGAAAAGCATGCGTTTCAGACTGGATTAAATAAATCCGAGATTTTTTCTACCAGCTCCTAAATCAGGAAGATGCAGCAGTTAATACAGCTCCCATTAAAAATGCTACCCTGTCTCTCCATTTTGTCAAAAAGAATTATTAAGGAGAGCAGAGGTCATGGCACATTGCAAATATGCTTCTGCTAAAGCAGCGTATTCCTGGAGGAATAAACACAGACAGCACTGAATTACTTTGTCATCGTTAGAAATTGTCAGAGTCCCGTAATGTTTGGGAGAGCAGACAGGTTGGCAACGGCACAGAACCAGAAAAAAAAGGCTCCCACTGAAAGATACAATGAACTTTTTAGTCTAGTGCATACAGCTATTTTCAGCTGATAGTACGGAATAAGATGGGCTGCTGGGAAGGAGTCGTTTTAGGCTGCTTCAGTGGCTAATGTGGGAGAAGGTTTGCTGGCAAAAAGACTCTCCTTGGTGTTACACCTTTGTGAGAGAGTTTCTCAGCGATTGTCCAATAAACTGCTTTTCTTTTCTCCAGAAAAATAGAAAAAACGCTTTGTAAGTATTAATAGCCCATTTAAGTGCTGCAAAAGAGAAGTTCCTGTGATTCACTTTTTTTGAACGTGAAAATGGGATGTGGTAATGACAGTCTTTTTTCAAGGAGCGCGAAGAGAAATGACTCATTTGGCAAATGAATATCGAAGAAACGCTAGTATGAGCTTGTTGCTTCTTCTTCCTCGGCTGTAAAGATGCTAATTACAAATATTAACTTGAAAAGTTTGCTTTGGTCCCAAAGATTTTGCTTAGCCACTGCCTTACTCTTGAATGATGGTCACTAATATTCTGTCAAGACAGACAACCTTGAGGCCCTGGTGCTTGCTGCTGGGGAGAGGACTGCACTACTCTGTTGGATCATCTGCCTTCTTTTCCTCTCTAAAAAAAATATATGCAATGCAGTCAAAATATTACAGTCACATACGGTAATTAATAGCACAGCTGGAAAGTTTTAATGGGCAACTTCAGACTACAGATAAAAAGGGTAATTAAAAAAAAAACAACAAACCTTCATAGATTGTAGACTGAAACAATTCATTCTGGGACATTTTTTACTGATCTCCAGCAACAATCTAGACAAGAAAGTTATTTTATTTATAACGGGTGCCTTGCAGCACAAACACTTGCAGGTGTGCCTACCTCCGGGTCTTCCTTTGCTGGTCAGACACGGTTCCCCAACCTCCTGATAGAACTGGCTCCAGTGAGGCTGCAGTAGTCCTCTGTCACTGCTGGACTGAAGTCTTCACTGAGTCGCACGCCTCTTTGGAAGGTACGTGCTGTATTCACCTTTTCTTTCAAGACAGAAACACCTTCCCTTGCCCTTTCCTGTCTAATTTCCATTAGCCAGATGGAAAGCGAGTTTGACTGTCCAGGGCACGTGAAGTATAGCTCCTCGGTCCTTTCTGTCCCCCTAGGTGGGTAACGACATTTCAACCTCTCTGTCTCCAAAGCAACTGAATTTTAATTGACCCAACTGCGATATCCACACAGGCAGGGCAGGTAAGAAAAACGCCTACCGAGTCTGTGTCTTCAGCCTTGATCATTGGTACAAAGATAGCTCCTTTCTCAAGGTAGCCATGAGCCATCGCAAATGCTTATGGGCTGTAAAGGTTTGACTGACCAGCCAGTGAAATAATTTCTTTCTGATGTGCTTTCCCCTCAATACAAATTCAGGTATTTCATTTTATTTTAACAGAATCAAAACTTTCCCTTATATTTTTGGAATATATTCAAGGGTGGTGGGGGGGGTGGTGATGCAAAAACAGCAAAAGAAAAACCACATAGTTTGTTAGCAATAATGTAATAGGTGGGCTATAACAGAGTACCATGCTGGTGTACAACTGATTTTACATTTCTGTCCCTTTAGAACTTTTTACACGTTTATGGAAATTGGGCACCAGCATCATTTCCATCTAGCCATGAGGTGAAACTTCAAACCTCTTTAACCGTCCCTGGAAATACTTTCTTCCCTCCCATACCAACCTTCTGCAGGAAAGGTATTATTGTCCAAGTCATAATCACTCAGAATAGGGTAGGTAATTAATTGTGTCAACAATTATATACATAATAAATATATATATATGTATGTACGTCTTATAGAGATGAAGTTACTGAATCTTATCGGTAAGTGTCTGCTACCAGCTACGCAGTTTCCCTTAGCCTCATACAGTAGCACTGTCTTGAAAGAGGCTCAAAGGGAAGATATTTATTCACCATTAGTACTTTCACAGTTCTTAGGGAGCTTATATAGACATGGTGCGCAAAGACTACATGAGGCCAACTGTTCGGACCAGTTTTATGTGAGAATTTAGCAGATTTCATGCTTCTGTAGGTAACTAGAGCACCATCGTGAAGAGGAACGCAGGTAGAGTTGAGCCCATCCTCGCCAACTGATAGGATCAGAATAAGAGATTGAAACCATGTGAACATTTAACAGGGCAGAAGATAATGCAAGAGGGGAAAAGGGGAGAGCCTAGCGCTACTAATATAGGAAACTAAGAAATTTGATAGTTTCTTGAAATTTTCTTTGTCCTAGAATGTGCCAGAACTCTCTCGAGGCTTGTTGCTATCGCTGCGCTGATTCAAAATAACAAAGAACGCAGCATGTAAAACGTTTGGCTCATAGGAAACAGCTTGTTAGAGCATGAGGCAGCTTTCTGGTGTACATTTTTCATGTCCTGCTCCAAAAAGATCAAAACATTGTGAAGAATGCGTATTCAGCTGAGAAATGTTAAAAATGCCACTTCTAGCTTAAGACATACTTTTGATATTGTATCTACTGCATATCTAAAACTGTCAGGCTACAATGAAATTTGTCGCCTATATTTTACACTTGTATTAAGTGAGAACGTGAAAACTGACCTCTAGTAACACTAAGTTTGACAGTTCTTGTACATATAACTGTTGCCAGAATGATTTTATAAACCAAGGCTGTCAAACACATCCTGTTGTAATCTTTAGGGAGACTGAAGGCTACACTGTATTTTTTAAAGCCATTTTTACTGTCTTATAATGTTCTCTCAGGTCGTATTAAATCATTTGCAGTGAATTATTTCATTAGACTGAAGAGCTTGTCAATACTGAAACTGAAATTGGCCTGTCAAGTTAGAGGTGCAAAAAAAATATTTAATTTATGACTGCATCCACGTATCCTTTGAAATGAAGTAGCTCATCTAAAAGTAAGCAAAGTGAAATGTTTAAAAGTACAAGACACAAGTGATATCCCGCCTGGCTGACTTCTAACTTCAAAAGCCGTAGCAGCGTGGCTCAGCCTTGCGCATGAAATTCTGCAGTCCAGTTTTTCTTTTTGCACATTTTGTGTCGCTGCAGTGTCTGTGCCTCGGCACCACCTGAGCCAATAGTCAGCATTTGCTTAACTCCATCTTGATAGCCTGAGCTTAATCCTCAGTTTAAAATTCATAGAATCATAGAATGGTTTAGGTTGGAAAGGACCTTGAAGATCATCGAGTTCCAACCCCCCTGCCATAGGCAGGGACACCTCCCACCAGACCAGGCTGCCCAAGGCCACCTCCAGCCTGGCCTTGAACACCTCCAGGGATGGGGCCTCAACAACCTCTCTGGGCAACCTGTGCCAGTGCCTCACCACCCTCACAGGGAAAAACTTCTTCCTAATGTTCAATCTAAACCTGCCCTCTTCCAGTTTGAAGCCATTCCCCCTCGTCCTATCACTCCATGCCCCAGTAAAAAGTCCTTCCCCAGCTCTCCTGGAGCCCCTTTAGGGACTGGAAGGCCGCAATAAGATCTCCCCGGAGCCTTCTCTTCTCCAGGCCGAACAGCCCCAACTCTTTCAGCCTCTCCTCATAGGAGAGGTGTGCCAGCCCTCGGATCATCCTCGTGGCTGTCCTCTGGACACGCTCCAGCAGGTCCATGTCCTTCTGATGTTGGGGACTCCAGAGCTGGATGCAGTACTCCAGGTGGGGTCTCACGAGAGTGGAGTACAGGGGCAGAATCCCCTCCCTCGCCCTGCTGGCCACACTTCTTTTGATGCAGCCCAAAATTGGGCATGTGCCAGAGAGCAAAGCGTAGCTGAGGCTTTCACATACATACTTTACACCAGAACACATTGTAAATGTTGAAATTAATGATTTAGGGGGTTGTGCCATATTCCTGATACTTTTGGGAAGGCGCAGAAAAACTTCTAGGTCAAATGCAAGTTGACTGAAATCCTGTTACGCTCACTGGAAATGAGAATCGCAAGGAAAAAGCGCTACCCTTGGTCTGCTGAGATAAACTTGGGATGAAATTTAAGAAAATACGCAATAGCATGCAAGACATTTTCCCTAGACTCTCTTCTTGGAAAAATAATTAAGTGGAAAAGGAAATTAATTAAAAGGAGGTGGGAAAGGAACCCCACGGTGTGCAGGACCTTACCGGGTGCCGGCTGCCGTTAATGGAAAGGAACGGGCAGCACTGCATTAGAGCCCGATTGTGTACTTCAGGGGGGACGGGGAGAGCAGGGCCGGACCGGCCACCAGCACGCCGCGCTTCCAGCCCGCGCGCTCTCTCACTTGTTGGCTCTCATTCTACACAGTCTTCACCCGGAACGAGAGCTCTGTAATTTAAGAGTGGCATAACGCTGAGTAACTGATTTAAGAAACGGGTGTAAATTTAGCTCGAACCTTTTGAAGCGTCCATATTTTGCTGTGCAATTTGCAATTTTTTAATTTTTTTTTGTTTTCCTTCTGGAATATATCGTCTGCCAGCAGTGGGTGAGGACAGCCTGAGAGAGCCAGCCTCCCTCCACCCGCCGCCCAGCGCTTTGAGACCCTTCGGCAGAAAGCTCCTTCTGACAGTTATCTATAGCTCAACATTTTGGGGAGCTAATTGCAGGTAACGCTCCTGGAAAGGCAACTAGACAGTTATTGCTCGTAGTGTGAGGAGAAAATATTATGTTAATTACCAGACCTCTTTGATGTGCTGCTCTCGGACATGCTGAACTGTGGGGACCGTTTCCAGCCCGGCTCCCAAATCCGGCAGCGCTGCACTTGGCTCCGGGGAAGGGCTGCTCTGCCAGGACCCTTGGTGCACGTCTCCATCTCTCATTAAATCAGGTGTGATGTTACTGTCCTCCTGCTGCGTTTTCAGAACGTTATTCAGAAACAGAAACGCCTTCATCTCTCTTCCTTTCCCGGGAGTTTTCCTGTGAACTTTGATCCTCCGCGCAGGCTCACCTATTTTATAGCAGTCAAACCCTGCTCCTTGAATGACATTTTTGCTTGACATCGGTGTGCTTTCTGGAGCTACGCTCAGTTGATGTGAGCTCATTATCAATACTTTTCTGCGTTCCCCAAATTCCTCTTGGTACTGATGCTAACTTTTCGAGAGTGTACTATGATCCTTTCTGTTTAGGTCCTGCACACGACGTGGTGATTAGTCATCCCCCTCATGCTGAAACCTTTCGCTATACAGATCTTCTGGCAATTCCGTTATCTCTTCAGTTTTTCACAAAATATCGTATCTGATACGAGTCCAGCACCTACCGCAATGATACACACTGCAATCAGGGCATTTCAGTCAGGGACTGACAGACTGTTTTGTCTGCAGTAGTTCAAAAGCAAACGTCTTCAAGTTTTTCTTTCTAAGCTGCTTTGATGTTGACACCTATGAATTTGTTTTCTCCCTGTTAGTACGTACTATAAACTCTCATCCTCTCTTTACTTCATGTTTTAAAATGATCAGGAGTTGTATGTAGTTTGATAACATGAAATGTGCCAGGTGGGACGAAAGGAAATTTTCCTTTGGTTCAAGCAGTTCTCCCTATTTATCTTCATACTGTGTTTTGGAGGTGTCTATTAGTTCTATTTAGTGTTATTTAAGTTGCGTTTAACATTTGCTGTGCTTGACTCTCCATTCACGTCCACGTGTGTAAATTCAGAGTAACTATTGTAAAGCCAATGAAATTATACCTTAGATTCAGTTGTAAGAGAGGGAGTAGCTGCAGCTTCAAGGTTTAGTCTTTAATCACATTCACATCCAGCCGATTTGGCTCTTTATGTCAACTACTGCATTTCATTAATGGGTATTAATAACCAATTAATATAACACGATGATGTAAGCAGATGCACAGATTACACGTAGCAGTCATAGAATAAAAAAATAAATTTCCTTTTAGCAAGAATATTTCTTTACTTCGCAATCAAACTCCCACACAATTTTGCTCAAATTTCTTCCAACAAATCTCTATATTTATATGTCACAGTATTAGAATATGGTCAGGATCAATTTCCAGTTCAAAAAACCCCCACATTATTATAATGCAACAGTGTTGAGGGCACATAAAACAACTCTGCAGCTATCATATTTGGCGTATTACGTGTTAAGAAGTGTGAGTTTCTCATCTCAAGTAACGTCTTCTCGGCTTATGAATGTTCTTTGTGACTTATTGGTATGTACAGGTGACCTCATTTCTGATGTGAGTGCCCACCTTTAGCATTTGGACCTTCTGCTTGTTTGCTGTTTGATAAACGGGTCCTCTGCCAAAATGACTTGCTGAAATTAGCTGAATGCTTGTGCTCCGCATCTGTATACAAGGTTGAGTAATTGGGAGTCGTTACTGGAACTGTTAAAAGAGGAAAGAGCAATGTGGGAATCTATGTCCTGAGGGCATACAGTGCTCTGAGAGTCTCTAGAAAAAACAAGTTTCAATAAAAACAACACAACTCACAGGAACTGCATGGAGTAGATACAAATACAGTTTATCCAGCAGATGGTATTCAGTGACAGTGGCAGACTCAACAAGGCACGATTTTTAGTTTATCTATGGTTGAACAGATGCCCAAAAGTTGTTGAACTTTAGTAAGAGATCAGCCATGCAAAATGATGGTTCTCCCAACTCCAACCCATGAATGACTTTTCCTGGTGGGAGACAGAGTGTATTGGTGTGCACCAATAAAGAAAACTTGGAAATATGGCTCTGAAAGAGACATTGCGCCCGACGGGCAACGCTTGCTTTCCAGCAAGTAGTATTTTACTCACAGGAGATGAAGACAGTACTTTCACCATGTACACACGCAGCGTCCTCCATCAGATCTGCTCAGCAGAAGTCCTCCTTTCTTCAGGTGCTGCATGTTCCCTTCGGAGCAGATGTGGGGCAAACCACTTACATTCATAGAATCATAGAATGGTTTAGGTTGGAAAGGACCTTGAAATCAATTCTCCCATACGCTTCACCACAAACACAATTATCTGCAGGTTGTGCCTCGAGAAATGGAGTCTTATCACACTGGTTGATGAAAGCTGTAAGGTCACTTTACCTCTCTTTGCCTGAAACAGAATTAACCCCCCTGGAGACGCTGAAAATTTCATTTTGGCATCTGCAGAGCGAAACAGGGAGGAGATCTGAGGGGGGGCAGTACGTACTGGAATGTTTATTACCTCGTCCTTGCCAGAAAAGCTAAAGCATAATCTTTCTGGGCACTATTAGTGGTTGAGGTGAACTGAATTTATGGCTCTTAGTCACTTGCTTATTTTGGAAGGGTATCTGAACTCATATATGTTGGAATAGAGTCCAGGACACCACTTGTGGCATTTAAATCCCATAATGAATCACAAGGCGAGGATATGATTCAGTATCTTAAATTACCTTATCAGATTTGTGACTCACGGTCAGTGACACCAAGCCTGGCAGTGTTCTGAATGACGCCTTCAGGAACAACAGTTTTTGATCATTTTTCTTATGGCCACAAGGTCAAGGTGGTACGCACTGAGGTCACAGTGCTGTCTTACGGCGCGTTACAGAGGAAGTGCTGTGTTTCAAAAGCACTTGCAAAGAGCTCTTCTCCCTAACTTCCACCAGCTGTTCCAAACTGCAGCAAGACTTTCAAAATTAGTTCCCCTCAAAATATTGCGCATATGCTATATTGTATATATATATAATGGCAGATAACAATAAAAATGTTTTTTATCCCTCTGTCTCCTCTACTTCTCAGTGTACGTAGTGGCAGAGAGGCAGCACCAGTTAGAGCTCTCCTACCTTTCTCAGCATCATCTTGGCCTGTATCCCTCCTTGCTAGACCGGCTTGTGTCCCTATGTGCATCAACGTTGTGTGACCGGCAGGAACTGCAAGGCCGGCCAAATGGTAGTGCTTCAGATCTGTGGTGCACAGCTAGCAAGGACTGCGCTAGCAGCGAGGCACTGGGCATTCAGGCTTCTTAAAGCGAAGACTTTTTTTAACAAGAAGAAATAAACCCAAGAAAAATGGCATTTTTAAGCAAGGAGATAAAGGAATAATCAGTTCTAACTGTAGAATGCATCTTGGAGGAACCTGAGGCCAAGAGGAAGAAAGTAAGTGAACTAACTCTTTGTAATATAGCCAAACTAAAGAAGTCTTTGAGTTACCCTCACGGTCCTCTTGCCAATTTGAGAGGAATTATGCTATATTATGCCTATGGCAGGGGGGTTAGAACTCGATGATCTTCAAGGTCCTTTCCAACCTAAACCATTCTATGATTCTATGATTCTATACCCAGTGGTATCAAAGGCTGTGCTGATATCCAACCAACAGCAAATACTCATTCCCTAGTCCTGGTTGTATATTTAGTTATTTCACAACAGTAGCCACGGGAATGATTCACAGGTCTGTCTAAGGACTACTCCACACTGAACCTATAAACTATGGTCTAAGTCAGGTGTTGTAGAAAACATCTGTGAAAGAGTATGAATAGACAGAAATCATAAGCAGCCCCTTTCTCATGAAGTTTGTCTACAGATGCCGACAGACACAGTGTCGTACAAGTGTCTTTACTGCAAGAAAGCCTCTGACATCTTAAAGGTTACAATTTGGGTAACGTCATTAAGCAGAAGACAATGTGCTTCTAAATCTCCTTCTATGACTCACACAGTGAATAGTGCCACTCACATCTAATCTGTGTTTGGCTGAACTGCCGAAACGTTAAAATACGTGATGAAAGCAGCCTCCTGAATTTAAAGTGGGTGCCTTGCATTGAGAGAGCACATTCTTAGGACAAACACTCCAAGCTGGGGGAAGCCTAGGATGACTCGAAGTCTGGAGTGACTAGTTATGGTGGAAGTCAAATCTTTTCCCCATTGCTGACTCCTGCGAAATACTGAAGGGCCCAAAGCAGTAACAGAGGATAAACAAGTTGGGAAATTCTGCACTTTATTGTTTCAATAGAAAGTTTGCTCCTTCAAGATGCAACAGACCTGGGCCCAGAGCCAGCAAAGCATAACACACCTCAGGGATGGTAGATCCAGCGTGCTTTTTGATCACTTAGCTGTTAGCTTTTCTCACAAGTCCCCTTGTGCTTGGCTTCCATACAGCCGATGTGGCTCAGTGAAGCGACAAAGCCATGACGCCTTCCCTCCAATCCTTCCCTAAAGCTCTGCTTTCCCTACCAGAGATTTGATAGCAGTCAAGCTTGCTGATGCAGTAGGGCCATTGCTACCCGTGCCGATCAAATGTTGGCTCATGATTTCCGTGTGATTTCCCAGCTTCACGGACCCACGTGTTATCCCTGAGACTGCAAATGCAGCACGGCGAGAACTCCCACTTTCCCTTCACAGCCAAGAAAATAAAACCATTGTCCAGGAAACAGCTCCCAGGCAATAATAGTAACAAAACTACTAACGCTCACGTAGGAACATTAAGAACATACTGAACAGCCCTGGAAGAGCTGGAGGAGACCGATCAACATCCCGCAGGATAAATCTTTTTTGTAAACAGACAAGAGCAAATTTTATCAATACCTCAAGCTGGCAGGTCGCAGACCAGGTTGGGTATAACAGGTAATTGAGGTACACCACTAGATTCCTAGAGTTTTTTTCACTTTATGTCAGGAACTGTTCTTATTTATTTCTACTGTCTTGTAAACCCCTTATTGATGCTCAGGTGACACTTACAGTTTCTATGTCTTGGCCACATTACAGTCTTAGTGTAAACGAAGGTAGTTCAGCCTTATCATCTCACAAAATGGCTTCCTTAGTCCAGGCTGGAGAAAACTAGTTAAACCTCAAACAGGCGGTGCTACGCGCTGAGCGCTTTCTCTGCTTCGAAGCAGTGTTCATTTTTCAGAGGCAGATAGAACAGATGGGGTTGGTGACGGGTTGACTGGGATACACACGGTGAAACCTGTGCATCTGTCAGGAGAGGAATTCATCGTACAGACAATCATTTTGGGTTTACACAGATCTAAGCCTTCGATTTGGGCTCTTGTATAATAACAAGCACTTCAGTCACAGTAACCAATTACTCTTGGCTATTGTGCGCCTGAGATTTTTTAATTTAAAAAACCCTTTTGCTATCTACAGCGGTAGTAATGGCAAAAATCTGGAAGTGACAAACTTTTGTTGGAAATCAGGTATTCACTGGAACTCTCTTACATCCCGTCTTTGGTACGTGGGGTTTTTTCAACATTCATTCTCCCATTCCTAAAATGAGGTGTCAGTTAACCTCACTTCTTTACCGAAATCCTCCTAACAGCGCACCTATTTATTTTGTTTTCAGCATAACGGCAATTAAAAAAACCCAACACCCAAACACTGTATGATAAACTTAACACCACCACATCACGGGTAATTTTTTTTAGTGCTTGCCCACTTTATTCTAAGAAAGAAAACGTTCAGTCTTGTTTTCCTTTGAGGGGAGATAAAATAGAAAGAATATTTAAACCCCCTAGCGTCACTAGACCGCTAAAGGGGAGCGAGGATATTCTCTCGTCTCCACTCAAAGACCAAGTCTCTGGCAGTGAGGTCTGATGTGGGACTAGCAGCAGTGTTTCTCTGCTAGATTTTCCATCACTTTTAGTTGCCACCGTTGATACGCAAACCCACCTCTTCAGCATATTTTCATTCTGAAGAGCTTAAAGCTGTCCTGTGGCATTTTATTCACCATCACACCAGTATTGTGCATGGGCCTTTCCTCTCATTAAGATATGTGATATGAAAAAGAAACACAAAAGAGAGAAGCACAAGAACAGCAAGTGTTTTATTCCCACAGACGCTGCAGTTTTTCTAACCATTGTCCCAATCTGCCCCCAGGGAGCTCCAGGGAACATGATGCATCTATTGCTGTTGCTCTTTTGACCTCCAACACTGATCTGTTGCCCAATAAAATATCTCTCAAAGGACGGCATGGCGACACAGCTGGTTTAGAACCTGAGAAAACCAGCTCTTTGCGTAAACAGGCTCCGTTTTCCCTTTGTCCTTTTAAGAAATGTAGCCAATGATATATTTTTTTTTTATGGTATTATCTGCTATCCAGTGCTCTCCACTTTGTGCAAAGCACAATGCAGAGAGTGATTAACACAAGTGAAGTATGTCATGTAATGTAATATCCTCTGCTCAGCCACCTATTATATATACACTTTTGTACTTGACTGAGTAGATTAGGTAAAGTACAATAATTTATAAAGAAAGACCGTAATACAAAGAAACTTACTTTCTTTTGTAGCATCTCTGTTCGTCTCTGTCATGGATCTGCTCCCTCCTCCTGCAGTGGAAAAGATACATTAAAATTAATATTCTAAGATGGGATTTTCAAAGCAGACTTTGTCAGTGAAGTGTCCAAAAGCCACTGACATTCAACGAGAGCTAAGTCCTTAACCCCTTTGAAAATTCTTAGCCAAAACCCATTAATGCATACTTCAAAGAGATAATATTCACAATTCTGGGAGTCATTTTCCTAACAGCCTTTCATTCTCATTCCTAACAGGCCCTTCCCCTCTAGATCCTAACCCCCTGTCGGGGTACAAAACCAAATTGCTTCTATGTCCTTTGTAATTCAGACCTCAGCTTTAGCTCTGACTCTTTTGAGGCATTTGTTTTTATATTTAATGACACGCAAAGATCTGCCTAAAAGAGACAAAATGGAACTCTTTAATACTGCTTTTCCATCTTTGTCTTGTCTCACCAGTCATTACACCTCATAAATGAGCACAGGCACCAGTTCATCTACATATTTTGACTCCTTACTGTGAAGAGTTAATTAATTCACGTGTTGTGTCTCTTGCTTATGGTCACTTCTCGTATTTTAACAAAAATTAATTCACCCCCACCAGTCTAACATCCCACTTTGTCAGCCTTTCATTCTAGAACACGGTGCTACAGGATTTGTATCCTGCAGCTTGTGGCTTGTCACATTTTTTACTTCAGTCATTTCTACTATATCCACCCCCTTGCCCCCTGTAGCATGAGAAGACTTCATTGATTAAATAAACCGCGTACAAAAGATGTGATCCGACCTGAGTTTTTGCAATTAGCTCTTCAAATAACCCACCAGAAAGCAAGATTTAATTGCATTAATAGTCAAATGACACTGTAGTAGCAAAGCCTTACTAAGAATCGGCTACGCTATATTGACATCTTGTGGCTGGTTCATCACAATGCAAAGTATTCATCCAGACTAGTGTAAATCGGAGGGACTATAATATAAACCCTGCAGGGAAAATATTTTCATTTTAAGCACTCACAGTGGATGGGAGCCTAACAGGGTGTCTAGATCAAACTCGGTTTTAACTTTTAGTCTAAACCCAGTCCAAATTCAAGTATATATGTCCTTCAGTGCTGAGCACAGAGCCAAGACATATATACTTCCCACTTTCACTACAATTCAGATGTCTGTGGGATCCAGCCTTGAAGCGTGTGCCCTGAGCTTCCCTCAAGACTACAACATCTCCGGCTGACATGTCGTACTTCAGCTTCCACACTAAAGGTAGTGGGATAAAGAAGGAACAGATTTTGTTGCAACGACACCTGCTGCCAAAATACGAGATTCAAATTATATTTGCAGAAGGAAACGCAAACTTTGAGATATGCGTGTGAAATAACGCTCGGGAAAGGTCAAACCGAATGAAGATGCTCCATGCGAGCGGTCTTTTTTGCTGCCTACCCGATGAAGAGGAGACGGCACGATGCAGGAAGCCTATTTAAAATGGGCAGATGGGCTGTGACATACACCCGAGACAGCTCATCTGCTCAATATGTAATCATTGTGTTTGAAACCATTTTCATACAATCGTCCTGAGTAAAACGTAACTACCGCGAATTTACAAAGGAAAGGAACTGCTGAAACGTTAATAGAGGGAAGGATTTGAAAAGGATTCAGATAAAGCAGTTACAAACAGCGCTCTGGCCAGCAGTCAGCGAATCCCTGAAAGACATGTACTGATTTCCCAGGAAGACTGCCTCCACCATATGACCCTTGAAGACAAATAATCAAATAACGCTGCTAACCCTCGCAAATAAATTACCCTTCCCCAAAGACAGTTGAATCTGCTTTGGTTCATTCCCTTGTGAAGCTGGAGACTCCCTGCATCAGTCAATGGCACGAAATTTTCAATCACATGAAACTCTGAAGTTAATGATTTCAGCGAAGAACTGTACTCGAATCACGACTTTGGCCTCCTGTGGGCAAATAGCATCCCACAAATTAAAGGCTAGTTATCTAGTTTTGGTGAAAGAGGGAAGTAGGCACCAGGGAGTCCTGCCTTTCTCCTGCTCATTTTCTGCATGGAATACCAGGAGAAGGCTGCTTGGAGGCCCTGCTGCAGCCCTGGCAGATGAGTCAGTGTGAGCCACTGCCGGAGATGGCACTCACACCGGGAGCTGGGGTGATGCTTTGGTGTCCACAGGGACCTCAGAGAGATCTTGGATGCCTTTGGACAAGAATGGCTGAGTTGTGAGGCTGACTGCACTGGCTGACTGGCAGGGGCTGACTGAGTTGTTGATGTATCTGAAGGAGCTGGGCAGAAGGAGAGCAGATAAAGGCATTTTTGTGGAAAGTGGGGCCTCTCGAGTTCAGAAGAGGAGACTGTGACAGTGCCTCCAGAGTCCTCCACAACTGTAACACTATCCTACAAGCCCGGCTCTAAGATCAGGCAAAATCAAGGATGTGAAACGGAGGAGGAGGAGGGTGGGAAGGATGCCTGGACTGACTGGGTCTGCACCCATTTGTATCTCCATGCAGAACTCCACAATCGTCATTTTGAGGTTCAGACAGTTTAAGGGTTATTAATTTCCTGTATCTGTTTAATTCTATTCATTGAGAAAAGATGTGGTCCCTAATGGTCTTTTGACCATATGGTAGCCTCTAGTGACACAAAGCCACCAGGACATGACAAGTGGCATTCCTCAGGGGTCAGTACCGGGACTGGTGCTGTTTAACATCTTTGTCGTCAACACGGATGTTAGGATGGAGTGCACCCTCAGCAAGTTTGCCGATGACACCAAGCTGTGTAGAGTGGTAGACTCGCTGGAGGGAAGGGATGCCATCCAGAGTGACCTGGACAGGCTTGAGGGGGTGGGCCTGTGCAAACCTCATGAAGTTCAATAAGGCCACGTGTAAAATCCTGCACATGGGTCGAGGCAATCCCAAGCAGAAACACAGGCTGGGCGGAGAATGGATTGAGAGAAGCCCTGAGGAGAAGAACTTGGGAGCGTTGGTTGATGAGAAGCTCAACATGAGCAATGTGTGTTTGCAGTGCAGAAAGCCAACCGCATCCTAGGCTACATCAAAAGAAACATGGCCAGCAGGTCAAGGGAGGTGATTCTGCCCCTCTACTCTGCTCTTGCGAGACCCCACCTGGAGTACTGAGTCCAGCTCTGGAGCCCCCAACATAGGAAGGACATAGACCTGTTGGAGCGTGTCCAGAGGAGGGCCATGAAGAAGATTTGAGGGCTGGACCACCTCTCCTATGAAGACAGGCTGAGACAGTTGGGGTTGTTCAGCTTGGAGAAGAGAAGGCTTCAGGAAGACCTTATAGCAGCCTTTCAGTACTTAAAGGGAGCCTACAGGAAAGATGGGGAGGGACCCTTTATCAGGGAGTGCAGTGATAGGGCGAGAGGTAACAGTTTTAAACTGGAAGAGGGTGGATTTAGAATAGAGATTAGGAATAAATTTTTCACTGTGACAGTGGTGAGGCACTGGAACAAATTGCCTGGGGAAGTTGTGGAGGCACCATCCCTGGAAGCGTTCAAGTTTGGATGGGCCTCTGAGCAATGTGGTCTAGTGGAAGGTGTCCCTTCCCGTAGCAGGGGGCTGGAACTAGATCGTCTTTAAGGTCCCTCCCAACTCTAACCATTCTATTATTCTATGATTCTACATTGCAGGTAGGAATTGAGTGATGTGCGGCTCTGCCCATGGGAGAGCTTCCAGCAAGGCCAAGACTTGCTGGGTAAGCCCTGCCCCTCACAATGGATTTCAGCCAAGTAAACTCAGCTTAATGACAGTCATTAACATTAAACAACCTGCAAAATTTTCTTTGTTCAAAGTTTGGTAGAGTTAAATGATGATTCTACACAAAGAATTACAGTAATCAATTCATTGTCAAGGGACAAGATACGATTAAAGAAATTCCTCCAAAAATAACTCAATGTTACATACTTTTTGAACTAAATTGTTGGGTTTTTTTAAGATTCTTTAAGTGAACAATAACTTACTGACCACAGAACAGTAGCTCAATACAATAATAAGTATCTTCAATATCACCATGTAAAGAGTTATTGGAGAAGAAACCAGTCTTTGAGGAGAGATATAAAAGCAACATGCCCTAAACCTAAATTGAAACCTTTGTCACTACCGATGGAAGCAAATTGAAGGTGAATTTCTCTCCTTTCTCCTTACATACTTATTCTCAGTATTTAGAAAAAGGAAAAGACAGCTCTGTGAAATTACAGAACCTTTCTCCCACGAGTCAAAGGAGAAATGGGGTTTGGAGGAAGGTGGAAAAGATACGGGAGATGTTCTTGGGAAGTCCATCATCCTGAAATACAGTAAAACGAGCTGCAGCTGCTCTCCTAAGCTTATGTGAGGACACAGCACATCTCAGCAACAGGACGTCTTTCTACTCTTATAGAGGAGTGATACGTACAAACAGCCGTAGTACAGACAAACCCAGAACCGTGGCCATTCCACATGTTCTTTGCATTAAAAGAAGCTTTCTGTCTCAGCAAGCTGTTCAACATCCAGAGCTCATCCGGCAATTTACACAGCCCTCTTCACCATGGCACACCATTCCCAACAGCCAGTTTGCACAAACGCGTTGTGTTTTGGAGACCGAGACAAATTCACTGACATACGCATGCGCTGTTCTATGCCTGTTACCCCCAGTGACCATGAAATTTCCCAGGGATTTTAATTTTTAAATTCACTAAACCAGAATGACCAAGAAACATGCTCCAGGCCACACAAAAAGTCTATGGTATAGCAGGGAGTTCAAACAGATATCAAGGTAACACTCTAAACACAACCCAAGTTTCCTTTTTCTTTCATATTCTTCCCCTCCCTCTTCCAGTCTAAAAAGAACCTACGAAATCTCTTCACTCTCTTTTAAATCCCCACCTTCCTACCCTTTGGGATCCTGCCCAAACCCCTTCCTGCCCGCCACTTATTCTCACATCCCCTCTGCTCCGCTTTCCAGATAACTCCAGGAGTGAGCGCGGCGGCTGCCTGGATGACAGCCATCAGCCCAGCACTCTCCGCGCTGTGGTTTACACAGCTCTCGCAATGAATACATACTGACTCCTGAAAATGATAACAGATGTGAAAAAATTACAGCTTCACCACCTGTTGCTAATGTAATGGATTTAATTACTGGCAGACGGCTTGAATTATTTTGAGGTCTGTTACAAAAGGAAGATATTTTTCCCCTGTGGGAGACCCTTGTTGAGAAATTTGTGGTTCCGTAAAGGCAAATAGCTACAGGGGACGACCATGTGAAGTGAAACCCTCTGGTTCCTTCCAGACTCTTCCCTGCCAGGAATTTCCCCTTGCACCGTTCTCTGATGTGTTAATTATTTGTTTGCCTAATTGACCCGGTGAATTTATCTGAGTTATATACTTTCAAACTGTCCACAAACTGACCATAATTTCAGCAGCTGCCTTGCCCACCACGCTGGTATTTGCCCCTGTACTGACCAGTGCTTTTGGTACCATCATTCACACCGAAGAGAAAAGGCAGTAAAACTCAAACCGTTCTCACTTCAGGTACTCATCGCAACTGGGAGGAAGATATCTGTGAATATATACTGTGTAGTCACTTTTTCATTCCAGCTACGGCCTTGTTCAGTGACATTGTTTGTACGCAACGTCTGTGTGGATATCTGAAAAATTCTGTGTTGATACTAATAAATGCAAGACAATTAATTTGATTGAGCACTAGTATATTTGAGCTAGACTGCATCCTCATTATGTGCTTCAGGCTGGAAGAGTGGGAAGATTGGGAGCGTGACGTCTGCTGAGCGGCCATTGAGCTCAAGAGGTTAAACTGAGCTTCTTGGTTAGGTATTGGCCTAGTAGTATTCAGAGAAGGTAGCGAGCAAGCAGGAAAAGGAAGAATCTTGTTCTATCCTCTCGATTCACTGGTGAGAGAACTTGATCTAAGATCTGGACTTGTTTATAGATAAGTTTCACTGAGATCTTCTCTACCTGCATCAGCTGAAGACATTAGTGTGGGCACTACCCTTGGGAGAGAGCGTGTAGACCCTTTTCCTTGCTCATGGTTGCTCTCTGGTTAGAAGAAAAAGCAAAAGGCAACCCCTGCGCCCACAAGAAACCTTTGCTTTCTTCCTGGTGTGACAAAAAGCTTCAAGGAGGCATCTAGTGAACGCAAAGGGCAGCCGACGTCAGATGGACAACAGCAGGTACGTTTCTCACACTGTGGAGTGTAAATAATTGTCTCAAGACACCACTGTAGACACGTTCTTAATTTAAAATATGATTGCTTAGTTAAGTGAGAACCGTCGGCAGAACAGTCAGTGGCAGAAACGTATGACCCTAGAGACACCCAGTGAGCAAAACTGGGAACCAGTTAAAAGGCAGCACTAGTGGCCTTACCTTAGCAAGCAACCAGGGCAGGTGCCACAAGAGCCCCTTTGAATCCAGTGGGGTAATTTCCGTGCTGAACTACAACACACACGTTGTCGAATTGTTGCCAATTAAGAGCTGGAAGGAAGAGAGAAAATAAAACCAAATGTAAGAATAGGGACACAAAAGCATAATGTAAAAAAGATGTAGTCTTCCTCCCACTTTTTCTCTCTAACTCAAAATTTCTGCATAGAGTGGCCTATTTCACTTTCATTGCCATCTTTGTCAGCTACATTGGAAGGTCGTTTGTGCCATCATTACCGGCACTGCCTTGACTGCTGCATGCAGCTCAGCCTTTGCTGGTCTTTTTCCTAGCAAGCTCTTCCCAGTCCCATTTTTTCGTCATTATAGGGCCATCATTAGTTGTGTTCTGCAGAAAAAAAGAAAAAAAAGAAGAAGAAAAGAAATATAGAAGAAAAAAAGGCTTCTTTACATTCAGCTATCAGCTCTTCAGGAAGCTGATCAGTCCTCCTGAAGAGAGGTATCGGGGGTTGCTTAGGAATAGAAAGATGGCACCGTGGCTGTCAGACAGCTCTTTTCAGATTATTTCCTAGATAAGTGCAATAATTGCAGGGAAGCATCTTTTGTGGCTGACTGCCCCCTTGCAACGTCTGGGTTAACACAAGGAGAAACGCTGTGCTTCAGCTACTGTGCTGCAGCTGTTGGCGTCTCTTTTCCGGGGAATTCAAATGCAACGATATATAATATTGCTTTAGCTGGTATTATTTTCAGCTAATGTTATTCTTACATGTTAACATATTCTTACCTGTTAACGTATTCTTAATGTTATTCTTATTTTTAGTAGTGTAGAGAAATATTTAGGAATGGCTGCCATCTGTCCAAACATAACGATAAATAAAATAAACGTTTCACAAGCGATAAGGAACAAAAGTTACTACTCCTTATGAAAAAGATTTAGGTTATTAAAAGTCTAATTTCCCTAAGAAAGAGCATATCACGGTACAAAAAGATTATAATGGGAGGACCTGCACATACACATAAGCACATGTGTGTGCTTAGAAATTTTTATAATTTTTTTTAAGTTGTGCACATCCTCATTTTGTTGTCACTGTTATGGCTTGCTTCATTTTATTTATTTTTTCCTGGTGATTGTCACAGGGAAAGAGCACAAAAGGCGCTTTCTCCTCAGACCTGCATTTCTTCATGTGGCCACGCAGTGGCACAGGAGACCAGGAGTCGCTGCAGAACTTCACTACTGGTGGCTTTGAAGCGGGACTTTGCCAGGTTGGGTTGGGAGCCTGACAAATGAATTACCACGAACCTTAATGCTTTGACTGATGCGTAGTACCGCACCACCCCGTGCTGCCCGCCGTTCACCCTCACCCCAGGGACTCGGGGGCTCCGACCCACCATGGCAGCCCGGTTCCAGTAGACCACTGGCCCAATGTGCTGTCCTCAGCGGGGCAAGAGGGGCGCGTGGCTGTCAAAGCCGCTGCCCTTCATCTCTCTCTTTCTTTCTCTTCCTCTACGCATAGCTAAACCTAAACCTAAACCATTCTATGATTCTATGATAGCTGGTAGGCAGCATTATTTAAGGTGTGCTTCTCTATGGCTCCTATATGAATTATCTGCCCCGCAGCTGCTGATGTTTGCTTTGAGCCCCTGGCAAGGCAGCAACCGCTCGCGCAGGCGTACTTGTCGGACCCGCATCACCGAGTACTCATAGAATCATGGAATGGTTTAGGTTGGAAAGGACCTTGAAGATCATCGAGTTCCAACCCCCCTGCCATAGGCAGGGACACCTCCCACCACACCAGGCTGCCCAAGGCCACCTCCAGCCTGGCCTTGAACACCTCCAGGGATGTGGCCTCAACAGCCTCTCTGGGCAACCTGTGCCAGTGCCTCACCACCCTCACAGTGAAAAACTTCTTCCAGCCCAGACGACTACAAGCAGGTAAAGAACACACTTACCCTCCAGATGGCGATAAATCCGTATTTTTCTGTATTTTTTTCCTCTGAATTTGACAGAAAAGCTGTTGTTTTAGTTTCTGGAGAGCAAGAGCTTATGATTTAAAATTTATATGCAAACATTGCATTTCCTTACTGTATTTATTTATAGTGACGACTATTCAGGGTATATATAGATCTGTGTATATACATATATTTAAAAACATATGTCTTTGTCTATACACATAGATACCCACATCTACCTCTCACTGTAGTCATGCAAGATACATGTCTGCGTGCTGCTCTGCTCTGCCTGGGCAGAACTCTTGTGCAGATGAATGAAGAAGACGTCCTGATGGGAAGGAAAGAAGAGTCACGATGGCAGTTTAATTTCTAATTAATTAATCCATCATGATTAACTCCTGACATAGAAGCAATTGTGTTTAGTCTCTGCCGAGAGTCTGATCCAAAGACAACTGCGGTCTGTGTTGCAAGAGAGGACTGATGCAGTCTGGATGGAGATGGTGCTCAGGTGTTCTTGCAGTTCCCTCGCCATTCTCCGTGCTGGTTTCTGGCCAGCTCCCAAGCAGGAAAGCGGGGAGACAGGCTGAAAGGGAATCTAGTAGTGATGACAAATAAAAAAGCGGCTCCTCCTTGCCTCTTGCTACTTGTGAAATATAAAAGGGTAAACCGAAAGCAGGTGTATCGCTACTGGACTTACAGAATCACAGAATCACAGAATTTCCTAGATTGGAAAAGACCTGTAAGATCATCTAGTCCAATCATTAACCTAACCCTGCCAAGCCCACCACTAAACCATGTCCCTGAGCGCGATATCTACACGGCCCTTAAATATCTCCAGGGATGGGGACTCCACCACTACTCTGGGTAACGCATTTCAATGCCTGATGACCCTTTCAGTAAAGAAATTCTTCCTAATATCCAATCTAAACTCCCCTTGGCGCAACTTGAAGCCATTTCCTCTTGTTCTATCACTTGTTACTTGACAGAACAGGTCAACTGCTGGATCTGGACCTTCTGGAGCGTGTCCAGAGGAGAGCCACGAGGATGATCCGAGGGCTGGAGCACCTCTCCTAGGAGGAGAGGCTGAAAGAGTTGGGGCTGTTCAGCCTGGAGAAGAGAAGGCTCCGCGGAGATCTTCTTGCGGCCTTCCAGTCCCTAAAGGGGGCCTACAGGAGAGCTGGGGAAGGACTTTTTACTGGGGCATGGAGTGATAGGACGAGGGGGAATGGCTTCAAACTGGAAGAGGGCAGGTTTAGATTGAACATTAGGCCCCATCCCTGGAGGTGTTCAAGGCCAGGCTGGAGGTGGCCTTGGGCAGCCTGGTGTGGTGGGAGGTGTCCCTGCCTACAGCAGGGGGGTTGGAACTCAATGATCTTCAAGGTCCTTTCCAACCTAAACCATTCTATGATCTATGATTCTATGAACTCCCACCTCTCTGCAACCTCCTTTCAGGTAGTTGTAGAGCACAATAAAGTCTCCCCTCTGCCTCCTTTTCTCCAGGCTAAACAACCCCAGTTCCCTCAGTCGCTCCTCATAAGACATGTGCTCCAGACCCCTCCCCAGTTTCATTGCCCTTCTTTGCACACGCTCCAGCTCCTCAATGTCCTTCTTGTGGTGAGGGGCCCAAAACTGAACGCAGTACTCAAGATGCAGCCTCACCAGTGCTGAGTACAGGGGTAAAATCACCTCCCTGGTCCTACTGGCTACACTATTCCTGATACAGGCCAGGCTACAGAACAAGGGCAAACGATCACAAGACTTCTCCCAGCTGCTTGTAGAAAGTTTCATCTACCTCTCTGTCCTGATTGGGTGGTCTATAACAGACCCCAACCACAACATCGGCCTTGTTCGCTTTCCCCCTGATTCTGAGCCACAGACGCTCAACCACATCATCACTAGTTTAAATCAAGTTGTTCCTCCGCAGTGAAGAGTTCGTCTTGGCTGTAGTCACACTGAATTGGATCAGGAATTTTCCCAGTGCGTTCCAGATTCTACAGCAACGCAAGATACATCGGCTGCGGTGTAGATCGGGAAAAATGAACGACTGGCAAAGCGTTATTATTATGAGTTTACTTCTTCGTATAAACCGAAGCGGCGTAGCTAACAGCACGCGTGTTTGCCTCGGGATGCTCCGTTTGGACTGTGACATGCCTTCTGGCTGACTGCCACCCACAGTGCGCTGGGGTTTACAGTTGCTTTCCTGAATCTTAAATTTCTGCAACCCCCTTGGAAATGTTCTGATTCACCGTCCCTGTGGCACTTGCTAGTCAGTGAGCAGCCAACACAACGCCAGGCAATTTTGGTAGACGACGGTGTTTACTTTGACGAATTAATGAATTATACAGCTGACCTAAAATCTTTGAATATTAAAAGTGGAATTTCAGCTTGCACGTGAAATGTAAATCAGTGGCTGAAAAAATAATCCAAAATAGAACCACAGAAACAAGATGAAATGAGTTAATGTATAATTCAAACAGCATAGCTAGGAGCAACATTTCTATTTTAATACTATGAATATTTCTAAATCAAAACCAGGTTCTGATGTTTATTTTTTTATTATTTTGAGCCTATTTTTTGTTGTTGTTGGAGATAGGAATGGTAATTAAAAGCAACAGTGAATTATGAGGCTATTAAGAGCTGAGATTGAAAATTAAATAATGGAAGTACTGTGATTTATGTTACTGAGGTCCTAAGGCACATTTAAAGCAAACTCACTAAGAAATTCATGCTACTTACGTGTCAGCCATTTTATTCAATACGAACCTCATTTGCCGAACATAGCTTTCCAGGTCCCAGTTAATACTCAGTTAAAAATTTAGTTTGTCGTTCGGGTCAATATATTAACTTTTGAGAGCCACATTGTTAGTGGCCTCAGGTGAAAAACTAAGTTTGTGCTTGGCTAAAAGTTAGGATTTTATCCTGCAGAAGTAAAGGTGATGCATTTCAGGTGGACTTTATGAAGTCAGAGGTCATTTTTACAAGAAGTAGCATAGTCCATCCACCTCTGCAGCCCCTTTTGGAAGCCTGATACACCTACTTGCCCAACTGTCATGAAACCAAGACTTAACACGTGTAAGAACTGATGAGCTTCAGTGCCTTGTGGAGCTGGACTTGCTTTTAGGGCTGCAGAGCACCTGGCACCCCCATCTTTCCTTAGGGGATCATTACTATAGCATGTATATCACATATATGTAAATACTACAGGGGTTGATTACTACAGTTAATGACTTCTGCCGAAGCAAGATGCTCGGTCTGGCTTGGTTTGAGGTTGTGCCTAGGGCAGAGCTTTGGTTAAGAATTGGATTAGGATTAGGCTGTGGGTTGCGGTTGTTAGGTTTTAACATCTCAAATAACATGAATTGCATGACGGCAGCTTTGAAGTGCTCTAAGATTTTGATTCAGGTCCTGCACATAGAGTAATGCCACTAGCACCTAGCCAGTATCTCCCGTTAAGTTTAACGTTGTAAGACTTCTTTTTAATCTGGAGAGAACCATAACTATTTAGCTGAGATCCTTGTGCTTTCTCTCAAGAAGTAATGAGATACCAGTGAACAAATTAGAAATAACACGGAAGGGATCTCTTTCCATTTTTCTTTTTTAAATCCGCTGTTTTGTTTTAATACCATCATGTATATGAGTTGTGAAGAATGGTCCCCTTATAAAGTGCATTTAAAAATGGGATCTAATAGAAGAGAGTAATGAAATACCTAATTACTATTGCATAACTGCTTTGAAACCCAACTATATTTCAATTTTATGTAAACCATTTGGGAAAGAGCCCTAGACCTAGTGTGATTTCTTTCAGGATGTAAAAGAAGAACTTTAGAGATGAAACTCCCACAGTGTTTCATTATTTTAATTGATGTAATTACTGTAAGAAGCACTATCATTAACCCACTTTCTGTAATTTATTTATAAAAAATTCAGGTGTAGCACGATGGTATTTTTCTCAGGCTTTGACACCATCCATCAATAAAGAAAGATGATTTTAACTACTCAGAAGCACAGGGACAAGGGCAATTACTAAATATCATACCACCTCAACAGGCAATCAGATCATTTGCTCTGTATTGGTACAAATGACATGGATATTTTCTTTGAAGTACCATGGTACAGACAGAAAGAATACATTTGTTGTGTTTTTTTCTGGGAATCTACAAAATCAACATAAAAAACAAACACTTGTTCTCTTTTGCCTGATATTCAAACCCCAGGGGACCGGTTTATAAACGGCTGGAGAGCATTCAGCATCAGAATGATTTCATTCATAGAGGCTCCATTTCTCACCTTTAATGAATTATAAAAAAATACGTTAAAACCAGATCTTTGCACTGTCACTGCTCCCCACTAGGACAGACAGGACTGCAGGTATGAAGGAGCCAACATTCCACTCGCATCAAATGAACCAAAAAGCCACTGGAGCAGAAAACCCGACGCCATTACATACAACATTCTCCCTTATCTACAACAACAGTAACTCCAAAGGACTGGTTAATCAGGCATGGGTTGCAAATTATCACCGGCACAGTCACTTTATTTCCTTTTCCTTCTTTCTACTTTAAACCCCAAATTAGGTCAGTCTGCAGCCAGATACCAAGATCCAGATAAGGAGATGTCTTCACGGAGAATAGGATGCATACCAAAGCTGATGTTGCTGGTATCGGAATGGATTACACCTTATCAGGTACAATTATTATACCTCTGTTTTCATGGAGGGGGTATTTTATCCCAGAAGGTTGTGCAGCTAATATTTTGAGGTTTTCACATGAACATCTATTGAAAGGAGAAGCTAACAGGCCAAGCTTCCTTAGTGCAGAAGAGAAAGCATTGAGGTCCAGCACTAAAACCGAAGGTATATATTGACTCAGGCAAGAGGTAACTGGTAAAAATCAGAGTCGGAGCAAAATAAAGACGACCATGGCTTACCTCATGCGTCTGCCAGCTGGTGTGTCATTCAGCTTCTGTCCCCAGCCGGCTTGAGAAGAGGAAATAGGACTTCTTGACTCAGAGCAGTGGCTGGAGTTTATAATACAGACACATTTGTTGTAAAGCACTGCTGCTCTTCCTTTAACAAAGCACTCCCTTGGCCGTGACGGATGCTTGGTGTGCGAAGGATCACCTCTGTATTACTTACCCGTTTACTGTACTTCTCATCCAGCTGTCGTTTCACCTACGAGCAGTTTGAAGCAAGCATGACACCTTCGGTAGTTCATTGCAAAGGTCCTGGTGTTGGGAGGCCTACCTGCACAAAAGAAATGTTTAGGCAATAATAAAATGCCGTGTGACAAAACGTAGACTCGCAGTCACAAAATGTTGAGGACAACTACAACAGCCTGAACTGTTTCCTTCTGATTTTCTCGTTCCTGACTAAACTGATCTCCAAGAGATTGCCTGGGTAGGACTGAGAGCTGAGCCAGTCACTAGCAGCTCTTTAGGAAGTTTGTCCTACATAGATTCAAAGAAGTGCAAAAAAATTATAACCTTTTATTTTATATTCCTTAATTAAGCGAGAGTCTTGGAGGTTCATAATCTCGAGTTGCTGGACTAAAATCCCGCTATAGGATTTGCCTAGATTTATCCTCAATTATAATATCCTATTGACTTCACTATGATTCATCTCACTGAGCGTATTTCTATTGACAAATCGGAGTTGTAGCCGATAACTTGGAATCAGGGAAGCTAAAAAGAAAAAAAGCAGCATGGAGGCACAGCTCTCCTAATGCATGCAGTGCTTGGAGGTTTCATAGAATCATAGAATCATAGAATGGTTTAGGTTGGAAAGGACCTTGAAGATCATCGAGTCCCAACCCCCCTGCCATAGGCAGGGACACCTCCCACCAGACCAGGCTGCCCAAGGCCACCTCCAGCCTGGCCTTGAACACCTCCAGGGATGGGGCCTCAACAACCTCTCTGGGCAACCTGGGACAGTGCCTCACCACCCTCACAG
>VUYV01000201.1:467654-484480 GCA_008711295.1 Anarhynchus alexandrinus | reverse complement strand
AATATATCTGGAAAGGTCTGAAGCCCGCGCCAACCCTAAGGCTACACGTTATTGCTTTTATTGTTATTTCTAATAATATTACTGGAAAGGTAAATAATCTAAGATGACATTAATGAGAAATAACAGCAGAAATTGTGGGTCCAGAAGTACTGCTGTCATGTACGATCTATGCTGCATATTTAATAAGCACCAGAACTTTTTCTAAAAGCGTTGATCTGATTATTGTTCCGTTTTGCTCACAATACCATACCTTTTTGTCTCTTAAGAATATTTTGTTTCCTCTTGTTAATTCTCCTCCCTTTCCTGTCCTCAGATCTTGTTTGTTGACAGCCTTCGCACTGATCTAATTTGACTCTAAGCTGTTCTGTGTCCATTCAGACTCTCAACTACCTTGCGTGACCATCCCTTCAAAGCAAAGCGTCTTTGCATGCGTAGTGCAACCCCGCTACTGTGCCTTCTTTGCCCATCACTGCCGTAGTTTTCCTCTCGTTTAGAATATCAGTTCTCCACCTGAGCAAATCTTAATGGAGTTGGTGACAGGCTGCTCCTCACCAGGCGGGTGAGACCTTCGGAAGTAAAGCTCGATAACATTCCCCTATTCTTTCTCATACTGTCTGAGCACAACAAAAGCACAGGGATGGAGAATTATGTATTTGCTCACAAATCATTCCCAATAAAGTAAAAATAAAGAAGGTTTATTGTGTTTCATTTATAAATGGAAGTGCTCTTATCCTGAATTTGGAAGCTTTGATCTCCTGCACAAGCGACTCTACTATTGCGAGTGGCTTTCAGCAGCAACAAACTGCCATTCTGCTTTTAGAGTCACTCTCTGAGATTATGAGATAGATGCTACTGGATAGCTGGAAATCCTGTCAAAACGCTGACCACATCGCCCAAATCTTTCTAAACCACTTCCGCATTAAGTCCGACACAACCTGTACACAACATATCGCCGATATGGGCATCGGTAGCATCACCAGCTCCTGCACAGGTGGTTTTGCAGGCTCCTTTCTTTAACCTAAACGTTCATAGTTACAGAATGGGTGTATGCGTCATTGTAAAAACACTTTTGACAATCTGAAGAAGCAACAATGCTCTAAATAAGGCAGCTTCTCTGGTTAAGTATCCAGATCTTACAACCTTTGTTAAAGCGAATCTTTCAAACTGATGAGTAACCGTATTTCTTAAAGAAAAGCCAAGCTGAGGAAGCATTGCAAAGGTAGGTCAAAGGGATCCAGTCTGAAGGGTGCTTCACCATGATGAGCACTGCAGGAATTCTTAAAAATTTCTATTTGTCTAGATGTGAATTCATCAGCTCACACCACTCTTTTTTCTATTATAGTTACAGATAAAGCTGTCTAATGTCTAAAGATAGCCCAAAGATCAGTAAAAGTATTTGTTTGAATATATAAATCACTTTTAAAGGTAAGGGTTGTAGAACCTATTCATAAATAGTAAAGACTAACCCAAATATAGTTAATGGCAATTTTGTTGTGTTGGAGATGACCATTAAAATGACATTCGTGTCATCAATATCTGGGTTAGCAAAATGGAAAAAAAAAATATCACAAAATCAACACAGACATAACTGTAGAAAATTCTCAGTATACAATGTAAATAGATGGTACCCATCCCACCACTCATCTCTNGAGTTCCAACCCCCCTGCCATAGGCAGGGACACCTCCCACCAGACCAGGCTGCCCAAGGCCACCTCCAGCCTGGCCTTGAACACCTCCAGGGATGGGGCCTCAACAACCTCTCTGGGCAACCTGTGCCAGTGCCTCACCACCCTCACAGTGAAAAACTTCTTCCTAATGTTCAATCTAAACCTGCCCTCTCCCAGTTTCAAGCCATTCCCCCTCGTCCTATCACTCCATGCTCCAGTAAAAAGTCCTTCCCCAGCTCTCCTGTAGCCCCTTTAAGTACTGGAAGGCCGCAATAAGATCTCCCCGGAGCCTTCTCTTCTCCAGGCTGAACAGCCCCAAAAGGAGCTTTCGCCCAGAGAATCAGGACTGCGGGAGACGGAGTGTTCAAGCCCTCCTCACTTTGCCTACAAGAAGTGGAATCTGTCAGAAGGTGATCTCATAACTTTTGTTTAGCTGATAGGAGTGTGAATACGATGGCAGTAATTAAAAATGCTCCAAACAAATATATCTGGAAAGGTCTGAAGCCCGCGCCAACCCTAAGGCTACACGTTATTGCTTTTATTGTTATTTCTAATAATATTACTGGAAAGGTAAATAATCTAAGATGACATTAATGAGAAATAACAGCAGAAATTGTGGGTCCAGAAGTACTGCTGTCATGTACGATCTATGCTGCATATTTAATAAGCACCAGAACTTTTTCTAAAAGCGTTGATCTGATTATTGTTCCGTTTTGCTCACAATACCATACCTTTTTGTCTCTTAAGAATATTTTGTTTCCTCTTGTTAATTCTCCTCCCTTTCCTGTCCTCAGATCTTGTTTGTTGACAGCCTTCGCACTGATCTAATTTGACTCTAAGCTGTTCTGTGTCCATTCAGACTCTCAACTACCTTGCGTGACCATCCCTTCAAAGCAAAGCGTCTTTGCATGCGTAGTGCAACCCCGCTACTGCGCCTTCTTTGCCCATCACTGCCATAGTTTTCCTCTTGTTTAGGATATCAGTTCTCCACCTGAGAAAATCTTAATGGATTTGGTGACAGGCTGCTCCTCACCAGGCGGGTGAGACCTTCGGAAGTAAAGCTCGATAACATTCCCCTATTCTTTCTCATACTGTCTGAGCACAACAAAAGCACAGGGATGGAGAATTATGTATTTGCTCACAAATCATTCCCAATAAAGTAAAAATAAAGAAGGTTTATTGTGTTTCATTTATAAATGGAAGTGCTCTTATCCTGAATTTGGAAGCTTTGATCTCCTGCACAAGCGACTCTACTATTGCGAGTGGCTTTCAGCAGCAACAAACTGCCATTCTGCTTTTAGAGTCACTCTCTGAGATTATGAGATAGATGCTACTGGATAGCTGGAAATCCTGTCAAAACGCTGACCACATCGCCCAAATCTTTCTAAACCACTTCCGCATGAAGTCTGACACAACCTGTACACAACATATCGCCGATATGGGCATCAGTAGCATCACCAGCTCCTGCGCAGGTGGTTTTGCAGGCTCCTTTCTTTAACCTAAACGTTCATAGTTACAGAATGGGTGTATGCGTCATTGTAAAAACACTTTTGACAATCTGAAGAAGCAACAATGCTCTAAATAAGGCAGCTTCTCTGGTTAAGTATCCAGATCTTACAACCTTTGTTAAAGCGAATCTTTCAAACTGATGAGTAACCGTATTTCTTAAAGAAAAGCCAAGCTGAGGAAGCATTGCAAAGGTAGGTCAAAGGGATCCAGTCTGAAGGGTGCTTCACGATGATGAGCACTGCAGGAATTCTTAAAAATTTCTATTTGTCTAGATGTGAATTCATCAGCTCACACCACTCTTTTTTCTATTATAGTTACAGATAAAGCTGTCTAATGTCTAAAGATAGCCCAAAGATCAGTAAAAGTATTTGTTTGAATATATAAATCACTTTTAAAGGTAAGGGTTGTAGAACCTATTCATAAATAGTAAAGACTAACCCAAATATAGTTAATGGCAATTTTGTTGTGTTGGAGATGACCATTAAAATGACATTCGTGTCATCAATATCTGGGTTAGCAAAATGGAAAAAAAAAAATATCACAAAATCAACACAGACATAACTGTAGAAAATTCTCAGTATACAATGTAAATAGATGGTACCCATCCCACCACTCATCTCTTTTGCTCATGGTCTTTACAAGTTGTGGACCCGACCTTATGGTGTTTAAGCCAAAGAACACTATTATTTTAAAGATGCCCATAAAGCATGCCTTAAGAAGGATCTGTTCCAGACCTGCCAGGGTACTGACTTGTCTGAACCGACTGAGTTGTGGTACAACTCACAACTTTGATCTGTTATTCTCTCAGTTGTAGCACAGACTATGGAATACAGCTCTACTGAAGTAATAATCAAGTAAGAACAGTTGTTTTCCTTAAAGGCTTTGGCACAGTAGGTGGTTTTGTAACTCACGTAAAGATCAAGCTAACAATAAAGACACAATATACAGGGAACATGCCTTTGGCTTAACTTGGATTACTTAGGAGAAGTGAGGACAGCAAAATAGGGCCCATCTGTTAACACTTGCTAACGAGACTCCGCTTTTGAGCCAGTTGTCATAAATGACCAAGCTGAAGGGCAGTAATAACAGGGTAAAAGATTGCAGCAGCAATTGCAATTTTTTGCTAATAATGCATTTTCAGTGAAACGTTGTATGGAATATTTTACGCTATGAGCCTAGAAAAAGCCTGCACTGCACCCATTCCCTGAACTAGAAATACTCAGATCTGTCATTCTTTTATGGAACTATTGTTCCAATACTGCTTAGATTTATAGTACACAGGGACAGGCTTGGAGCAGTTGGTCATGTTATGAATGACAGGAACATAATTGTACGCTTTAAAGGAGCGTCTCGTTATTTATTCCATGTAACCGTGAAATTAATGGGATCTAAACACATTACATTTCATTCTTTTACAGAACACAGCAAGAGTAGTACCCTGCCCGTCCATAAAAATTGCTATGGTTACAGTTAATGTGAAAGAATTTTACCATCACAACTGATTCAGGAAGAGAGTTGCCTAACGTAATTTTCTCTAGACAAAATGATCATGGTTTCTAGTTGTCTAAATTAGCCTGAAACTTCTGACCAGTAGTTTGCTCTACAACCTGCTCTATTATTAAATGATCCTTGACTAAAGTAATCTGGCTGTATAGTGCTGCATTAAGATGATGATAGTTCTCTCAAGTGAAGTTCAAGAAACCTCCACTCTTCTGCACTGACACATTTGCCCGAGTAATGAACTGAAGTTCTTTCTTAGAAAGAAAGATGTAATCACAGACTAGAAGTACCATGAAGCAGAATTTAGCCAGAAACTATGTGTCATGTCCAAATATCCTAAACTGTGGGGAGATATTTAATGGTATTTTATTTTTCCAAGCAGTGAAGGAACAAGGTAGAAAAAAGAAGAGTTGTCACAACTTACGACTAAAGGCTTTACCCAAAGCAGAAAAATTATTTGAGGAAAATTCCCTCAAGAATATCTGAAAATGCAGGGCCTGTAAAGAAAAGAAGGATGCATAAAATGTTAGTCAAATTATCAAAGAAGAACACTGTCTCTCTAAAACACTGCCACACACTAGAATTTCAGTAAGCCAAAAACTTTCAGAGCTAGGTGTAAGGTGAGTACCTCCTGCCATCCAGCTCGGGCTTGCTTACGTTCTCAGGAGTAAAGAGCTGTTAACAGAACGGTCTTTCTCCAGCCAGGAGAAGGCGTGAAGTCCACAACTTCACCCTGAGCTGCCTGAGACCGGACTATCGCCTGTCCATCACCCCCAGCCCCAAAGTGCAGCGAGGGAGAGAAAAGAAAATGAATTTCCAGAAGAAAAGGACCTCGGTGTGCTGATTGACGAGAAGCTCAACATGAGCCAGCAATGTGTGATCACAGCCCAGAAGGCCAACGGCATCCTGGGCTGCATCAAAAGAAGTGTGGCCAGCAGGGCGAGGGAGGGGATTCTGCCCCTCCACTCCACTCTCGTGAGACCCCACCTGGAGTACTGCATCCAGCTCTGGAGTCCCCAACAGAAGAAGGACGTGGACCTGCTGGAGCGGGTCCAGAGGAGAGCCACGAGGACGATCCAAGGGCTGGAGCACCTCTCCTATGAGGAGAGGCTGAAAGAGTTGGGGCTGTTCGGCCTGGAGAAGAGAAGGCTCCGGGGAGATCTTATTGCGGCCTTCCAGTCCCTAAAGGGGGCCTACAGGAGAGCTGGGGAGGGACTTTTTACTGGGGCATGGAGTGATAGGACGAGGGGGAATGGCTTCCAACTGGAAGAGGGCAGGTTTAGATTGAACATGAGGAAGAAGTTTTTCCCTGTGAGGGTGGTGAGGCACTGTCCCAGGTTGCCCAGAGAGGTTGTTGAGGCCCCATCCCTGGAGGTGTTCAAGGCCAGGCTGGAGGTGGCCTTGGGCAGCCTGGTGTGGTGGGAGGTGTCCCTGCCTATGGCAGGGGGGTTGGAACTCGATGATCTTCAAGGTCCTTTCCAACCTAAACCATTCTATGATTCTAAGTTGGGAAGTGTCTCATGCTCTGCTTGCCGCCTGAGATTTTCAGCCTCTGCAAGAGCTGGATGAACACCCCGGGGGTCCCGTCTGCCCCTTAATGGAAATGCTTTGGTGACATTTTACGTGCCCTTTGGAAAATCCGACACGCCAGCATCTTTGAGAAAACTATATCCGAAAATATAGAAAACTCTATTTAGCTATTAAGTACTTTAGGGAGATTAATAATCCAGTTAATAAAAGTGCCGGTGGCAATTCCTGGCAGACGGGACACTTTAATCCTCTGTTTGAGTCCCCTGTAGTTAGCTGGTTACTTGTGCTGAGCACAAATTCCAACAGAAATATCACTCACAGCACTTGGTATTTTCAGGTGTGGCGTGTTCTTTTTGGAGTTTATGGGACCCAGGTGATTGGATTAGCGCACAAACCGTCATGCTGAGACAAAGAGAAGCAAACCTCAAATTAGCTTAAGAAAAAATAAAATAGCAGAGCTCCCCTAGGGAAGACACATTTTAAATGGCTTCATTTCAAAGAAAGTCATGCTTCAGTTACCTTACCGGTGCCGAACAGGTCTCTCCCTGGTTTAGCTGTGTTGTTGAAGTTGTAGTCAAAATAGGGCAGGAGATGGCCTCGTGTTCACGCAGGAGAAGAAAAAGGACCTAATATTGTTATGGAGAACACGATGTACCACAGAGAAATACACTGAGATATCAGCTACCCCAGTTGAACCATCGCGGCTGCTACCTGGGGAAGGAGAAAAATTAACGGTATGAGCGGGGAAAAAATGGGTGCAGGAATGGTTTGTTCTGTAAGAAAAAAAAAGCAGTGGGGGCTTTGGCTCGGAGGAAAGTCCCTGTTTGTAGGCAAATCGGGGCGTGCATCCAGCAGCGGCTGAGCACTGCTTCGTACCCCAAAGGTGTGGGCACCGATTTTGGTCACTTCTAAGGCCACCTCACACTCATACGAAAAACTGCTGATAACAGCACCTTAACGTTACCTTCACACCCTGGCTGTAAGGGTGACCCTCCAAAGGCACCCGGGTCACCCCGCACCGGGAGCGAGGGGACAGGGCTGATTTTGTAGGCACTAAAAGGTGACAGAGCGCAGAGTTTACATTACCTCTTTGTCAACAAAATTTTTTCCTTCTTTTAACTTCTGGCACCTGCACGATAAGCTGCACCTTAAAGCTGATCAGATTTTTATTGTAATCTGGTATTCCTGCTGGAAAGCATCTCCAGAGCTAAGCTTCTCACGATCTTCCTGCCAAATCAGCTCTCCCTTTCCTGGTTGTCTCCGAAACGCATTTCCTTACTTGTTTCAGTTTATACCCGTCTCTCTCTGACACGGGTGGTCAGGAATATGTGGTGAGCGCTAGCGTTTCAAGAGGGCCTTGAAGAGCAGCACTAATAATTCCCTATCGCTCATGTCCTTCCCCGCATCAAGTTCAGAAATACAGAAAGGTAAACCACAGCCATTTGGAGGAATCTGGACGATAACCCGCGTATCGCAGCACACATCAGCCTGATGCTATAGAGCATCTGGAGAAAAGACTGCCAGAGAAAACTGCCTTCAGAAGTGCTGACCACAACCCACGTCTAGTGTCCCCTCTCTAAACTGCTGCAGATTTATTTCAGGATTTATATTGCCGCTAGATTTACAGGGCCAGGGTCTTGCGAAGGACTAGATGATCTTCAAAGGCCCCTTCCAACGCAAACCATTCTGTGATTCTATGATAAAATATTGGGTGGGGTTTAAATTATAAACACAGATGTCGTACCAAAGTTTGCGTCAAAACCCTTCTCTCCGTAATTGTGGGGTTTGGATCAACTCTTCCCTCTTACTGCTATCTGCTGTGCCAGTTGTGTTTGGGCAGCGGGTAGAAAAGGGACAGCATTTAGTCCTCATATGATTGATGACAAACATAATTATCAAAATAAGTTTTAAAATCTTTTCTGGGTAGCTGCTGCTTTCTTTCCCTCGCACAGCACCTACTGAGCTGTGACAAACAGCCGCGTTGCAGAAACAATATTTTTCAAATTGCTTTTACCAGCGTGTTGGTAACAGATAGACTGGGCGGCCTCAGCTCTTCTAACCTCGTATATCTCTGCAGTGACTTCAGTGATTGAAAAAGGACTTTGGCCTGCTGCAGATCTAGCTTTGTAGCATCGTGACTTGCAAAATACAAAATTAAATTTTATTTTAGTTTTATATGTAATATGTAATGTAATTTATATGTATAATTTATACGTATATGTAATTTTAATTTTATATGTAAAATTCTCTTCTAAAATTCACATCTCATTACACAACACAGCAGAACAAGGACTGAGAAGGAAACGCATAATTTAAAAAAAAACCCCAAACTTTTAAAATTAACATTACGGTCAGGAAAATTGTTGCTCTGTGGCAGTAGGTACTGCTTCTTTCCCTAGAAAGTACTCTAAAAAGTCCTGTGTGATGGTTATGGCATTTCCCCTTCCCCTTTAGTTAGCTGCTCGATATCTGGAACATCGTGAAATATGTGCATCTTACAAAATGGCTGTTGCTATGGAGACTTCATATGTTTAATTGGCGAAGAAGCAGCTGAATAAGCTTTCATTTACAAACCCACAAAAGGTGCTTTGACAGCCTTAACTCAAGGAACGCTTTCTTTCTCATTTGCTGCCCTTATACTTCCTATTTTAGCGTTGTTATATATTCACAAAACAAACGTTCCCACTTGTTCTATCCAGTTCTGTCTTTATTTGAACAGAAAAGGTTTTTGGGAAATCCAGACTGAGGACTTTCGCTTGAGATAAGAACGGTGGCTTTTATATGTTTCTTGTTACAATAACGTTAATATCTGAATAGGCTGCATTTTGTGCTTTACCCAGAAGAAGAAATCGGTTCCCCGAGCACACATAGCAATATTACAATGGCAAAAAAAAGTCTGTACTCCTCAGCTGTGACCAGTTATTCTCCCCTACATATGCCTTCAATGTCTAGGACTGATCTGATGAGTTTGGGATGAGTGAAGATACCGCTTTTTAAAGATAGCCCAGCAGCTATTCCCAATTTACTCACAGAGAGGAATAGAATAGCTGGATTGGAGTTAAATGGGGTTCTTTGAAACTCTCAGCTCCGCCCTATTTGTTTTAGGGAAAGGGAAATCTATGTACATTTAACATTTTCCAAGAATAGTTGTGCAAACGAACCAGAACCATCAGCAATGTTTATGCTTTCATGGGTTTCAATTTTTTTTTTTTTAAACCTGAGGTGGTTCAACGCCCCCATTTGTATTTCTTCCTTTCAGAAAAGCGTCAAATATACTCCCTAGGTAATCTCTAGAAAAAAAAAAACGATATTTCTTTCGTAGGCTTCAGAAGAAATTCTGTTTCCTGAGAACTTCTACACATTAGGCTCGGTAGAGCTCTGCTTCTTCCCTAACCAGCAGTTTTCCCTATCAGAACAGCTGATAACGGAGCAGGGCTGGGGCAGGGGATACACTTCAGCTCAACAATTGCAGAACGACATAAAGAGATCTGGTCTGGATGGCAAACTCTCCAACGCTGAGCGTGGCAAGTTCCTCCAGCCCTGATTTCACCTCTGGATAGATAGCTAAGAGGTTAAAGTCGGAACTCAGCCATACGGTGAAGCCTGCTGGCCATATGTTCTACCATATGCTTTAATATTGCTTGTGAACTTCCTTAACAAATTATCGCAAAATTAAAGGGATATCTTGCTGTATCTAAACACAAATTAAATCAGTGGCTTGGCTGATTGGCCTCACTGCTATTTACATTTCAGGATTATTTTTTTTTTCAAAACCACCAGTAATTCTAAAGAATAAAATGGCAATATTTGCACAAAACATACAGAATCTGAGATTATTGAATCTCAGTGTGCTTACAAATACTGAAAAATACCTAAAAGGAATTCACAGCTTTCACAGAAGCAGAATATCCATTTGGTGGTTCCTGAATGCCTTGGGATACTTCTAGTATTTGTTCAGTTCGTCCGTGATCTTTTTATTTGAATTTGAACTATTTAATTGTTCAATGTTTAATACGGAAAAAAATACATCTCTGAAATTTAACTAATAGGTATTATCTCAGAAGATGGATCATAGCTTTCAGATGTGATTTTATGTCTTGGAAGCAACCAACTTTCTTGATGAAGTAGATGGCAATTCTACAATTGATGCCTCAAGGTAGATCAAGATCCAGCAGGTACCGAAATGAATAGAGAGCCTCAGAAGCAATTGCAAGGATGTAGAAGAGATTTTGAAAGCCTTTACATGGCTTCACTCATAAAGGACTTGGCAACTAAGTGAATTTGGCGGTTGCTCTGGTGCTGTATCAGTAGCAATGATGTTTTAAATCCTCAGAAAATCATAGAATTATAGAATCATAGAATTGTCTAGGTTGGAAGATACCCTTGGGATCATCGAGTCCAACCATCTACCCTACTCTACAAAGTTCTCCCCTACACCATATCCCCCAACACCACATCTAAACGGCTCTTAAACACATCCAGGGATGGTGACTCCACCACCTCCCTGGGCAGCCTATTCCAATGGCTGACCACTCTTTCTGTGAAAAATTCTTTCCTAATGCTCAGTCTAAATCTACCCTGTTGGAGCTTGAAGCCATTCCCTCTTGTTCTGTCATTATGTATGAGTATCAATGTAACATGATGGCTACACCCTTAGAAGGACTCTAACAAGGATCAAAAAAATCATCGCCTTATCCACTGAGATCATGTCATCACATGAGATGTAGGGGTCTCAATCGATTTGGGAATGGAAGGAAAGGTCACAGCACAGGAACTTGCCCTGGGAAAACCAGGCTTGAGGTACTTACCGCGTGCCGAGACTTCCCAGTCACAGAAAATGTTCCTCCAGAATGGGCCAGTGCACTTCTGGTTTTTTTAAGGATTTTGAGAGCTGCATACGTTCAGTGTGGATGTGAGGGCATCACTGCATTGAACACCACGTTGGAGTCACCCGATTCTCTGATGATGTGTTGGAAAGAAAAATACGTTCTTTAAAAGAAATCAACAATTCAAACAAGTGGGAATTATACTTCCCGCTATACCATCATGGGAACTGTTGATGTGCGTAGACAAGCAGTGTGATAAAGGATAAATAATGTAAATAAACTGTGAATTGAATAAAAAGAGTACACCAGCTATTCTGCATGGATTTCATAAGCAGTTTCATTTGGCTTTCATGAAGGGTCCCTAGTGCTCAATAGGGTTCGGCTATGTCTAAGAGAGCTTAAACTGCACTGTGTAAACACTGGAGATTCGTACTGTGGTTCTCCACTGATTTCCCAGAGAAGATACACTCCAAATGAAGCTATGGAAAACGGAAAACTTAAAAATAAGTCTGACTTCTCAGCAGCATTTCAGGCAGATTTATGGGATGGGGAAGATTTTGGTTTTTAATTTTCAGATTAAACCCAAGAAATTATATACTCTATTCTACTGTTATGGTACCTCTTTCTACAAACATACCACTCTTTAGCAAGAGTTTTGATTTGATAACTTTTCCATTCTAGGGACTCTGAGGGACAACAATTTGTAATATTTGGATCATTTAATCTCTGAAAGTAATCTGCAACTTTGCAGAAAAAAGAAGAGTATAAACAGACACCATATGTTCTGCAGCTCCAATTCCTCTCTACGGCCAGTGGGTCTTCGCTTTACCCTTTCCCCCAGGCTCTGTGCAGTTGGCACCGGGAGGCGGGTGCTGAGCTGGCATTTCCTCTACCGAAAATTTTATGAAGGAGAGGCTGAAAGAGTTGAGGCTGTTCAGCCTGGAGAAGAGAAGGATCCGGTGCAGAATGCGCTCAAGATACGGGCAAGTATTCAGAAATCCATATTCAGAAACCTATAGCCAAGCCCTTCATATTTTCTCGGAGCTTCAGGAGCTATAAGGCTTAGTAGGATCTTTACAGGTGGAATACTAATTTTTTTGAGCGAATTAATGCAGAAAAGGGCTGGTGACTTTTAAAAAAACATCCATAAAGACCTGCGTAAGTGAACTACGGATTGCCACAATAATAATAATAGACTGTGCAACAGAGGTGGGTGATGAGCTGTAAATCCATAAGGAGTGATAGCTGGAAATGTGCTTCAGCTTCAGTTTCCATTATTTTTGGCTTTAATCTACTGTGTGGTTGGTTTAGGCTCATTTCTATTCCGCTTGTTTATTTAAGACAGAGTCAGAATAGTAGAAAAAAGCAAACGAATGTTTAAACTGTAGCATTAGAGAATTGCTGTGAAATAAAATCCACATACTAAGACCAAGATGGGAAAAGACAGATACTTTTAGGTATGCTGTCTTTTACTGGGTTTCATTTTCACAAATGAAAGGAAACTCATAAAGAAACTTATTACACATCTACATTGCAGGCCTGAAAACTATCACAAATCCTTGAGCTGCATAAAAATATGTATATGGTATAGAACACTATAGAGTATTAAGGATGTAGTTACAGCTATTTAATACTATCAACATCTTTTGGCTGAATTCAAGGAAACAATAGCCAACAAAATATGGTATTGCATGAGCAAAGGTCTAATCTAACACATCTTTCCTTTCGTTGCAAGCTTTGCCGTTGCATATGTTTTTTTAACACAATTTTCTGAAGGCTGAATATCAGTTTAAGGTCTGAGGATACCACTTTTGCTAACTGAATACTTCAAAATGTGTAAGAGGTATGCTTTCTTTCAGCACTTGGCCTTGGAATGGGGCAATTTCATAACATTTTCTTTCGCTGCACAGTTAACTGAAGCCACATACTCAGGGTCTTTCTCTTCAGTAAGGTTAACTTCGGTAAAAAGCCATACAGTAAGGTGACTTAAAGGTCAGTGTTACTACGGTAATTAATTACACCTCTTGTGATGATTCAAGTGCTACATCTCTCTTTATACCCTAGTAAAATTGCTATTATATATCCTTTCCCCTTTAATCATTAGAGAAACGGCCGGTGCTTCACGGGGAGGAGACAGTGGAGGATTAAAGGCATTCCAGTAGTGTCTGCCTTTGGCTGCTCACGAAAATAGCTGACAGTTGGTGCTGACTCAAGATCCAGCCTGCCCTGTAGCAGCCAATTCCAATGAAAAATGTCACTGCAGTACTCAGGTTAATGGCTTTTGAGCGTAGAAAGACCTCAAGTTAGGAGGCTCTGAAACGTCACTCAAGGTAACATAGCAGTAAGAGAAGTCCATACTATCAAACAAAATTACTAAGATTTCATATCTCCAAAGGTACCTCCAACACTTGCAGTACTCTATTAATTGGTTTTGTTCTTGGTGCATTTACTACCTGTTTTTTATTGGCTTCTCATGAAAAATATTCTGGTTGAGGCAGATGTTTTTGTCTCAGAACTCGGGGACGATGGACCTACAGCAGTAACTTGAATCTTGATATCTTCAAAAAGGTGGAAAAGAACAAACTGGCAAAAATAAGTCCCGTTCAACTCCATTCCCTACAATTCTTTAAGCTACCAAACATAAGCAGTTGTTGACTTTTACTAAGATCAATATTGAATCTTAACGAGTAAAGTCTAAGTGAGATAAAATGGAGTTAAATATTTACCTTGGAGGCAATAAATTCCACCCCCAGTTTGGCAGCCATGTCTGTAACGAAGAGTACCTTTGAAATAAAAACAGCACTGCACTCTCTTCTCTAGACGCAGTAAGATTTGGCTGGAGCTATGACAGCTTCTGGAGAAGAGGAGAATCTTTAAGTTCAAAGAACAGTCAAGCACGTAAGGATGCAGTGTGAATCCGAGCTGGTTTAGAGCTAGTCAGCCCTGCGCAAGTTTTTTTATAGAATAATGTGTCAGCATCCACATGCCAGGCCAATATATATTAAAGAGGAAACTGGTGAAGCCAGCAGGTCCTTTCTTCCCTTCGTCGGTCTCCTGTTCCAGTTAAAATACATAGTAATGAGGTGCTCATCCTTGATCTGAGCTCTCCACAGCTGAGATTAGCTTTCATACATTTATTACGACTGTAATCAGCACAGCAATTGGCTGTAAGTTTAATAACAATGGACGTTATTTGAAAAATTGTTTATACATCTCAGGTTCCTATCCAAAACACAGCCAGTTTTCAGCGTGCCCTGTGCTCCTCAGTACTCGAGCTTCTTCAATAGTCAAGTGGAATAACTGCCATAGAAAGAAACCTTTTGATATAAGAAAACATGAAATACGTTCTTCTAGAAGGTGAAAGAATACGCTTCCACACTCTAATCACTTTCGTATCTCACAGTTGCTCTTCGTACCTCACAGCAGTTTGCTTTGCGCAGGTCTGGCTGTTACTTCGGGGACTGGGCCAGTCAAGACAGCTGAGGAATGACACGTACCCTTAACTCCATCCTTTCTTCTCTTCACAAATCGCTTGAAAGTCTCCCTAAACGCCCCGGCTGTTCACAACCGCCACAGCAAAATCTTCCAAAGAGTTTTCAGGTTCTTCACAGTGTTTATGTAGCCACTCTTCAGCTTGATGGCTCGCGGGCCGGTGTTGCTGGTTTGATGGGCTCATGTGGATGTGGATGGTTTTGGATCATGTGGATGGGGGTTTTGCCCCAGGAATGCTGCGTGGGCAGCTCGTGTGTTCAAAGCAGGCGACTAGTTGCATTTCTGCCCCTTGGTTTTCTGAGGCTAAGGGGGAAAAAGGGCTCACAGGATACAAATATGCTTTGGGCACAGGATAAGGACTATTTTTACTTGCAGCCAGAGGTATTTTTAACACATTTTAAACATGGAAACGCTGCTCCACTTCTCATTTGACAAGCAAGATGGGTTGGAAATGAGTTAAAACTGTCACTGTTATCCTTTATGTCTTTCTTACATCCGTTTTGTGTTTGAACAGAAGTGGCAGTTCTGGTAGAGCTGCGGGGCTTAGCGTGCATCCACTAAAAACGTTAAACAAAACATTTTGTGTGTGTCCTCGCCATAGCAGAAAATAAGAGTTTAAAAATAAAAGCAACCTAATAGAAGCAGAAGATGATTATTCCACCTTTAATTCTCTAAAATAAAACTAATTTTCTACACCTTTCTGCGTAATATGGAAAGTTCTGAATGTTTTCATATGGCACTACTTCTTGCAAAACATTCCAATTTTATAGTTTATTTTAAATTTGCTTGTTTTTTTTTTTTTCCCAGAAATGCAGACATTGCAGATTAAAAGAGAAAATTTTTCATATAATAAGGTTTATTCAGCACACATCATTTCTTCCTGCTGTCAGCTGGAATTAAATTGACTGCCACAGGAAAGCATCGAGAGGAAAATGCACTCTATACGGACATCTAAATTTGGAAAATCTGCATCCTTCCTTCAGAACAGATGCTCTGAGTCTTAACAGTGCAGAGAGGAAGGTATCATGACAACTCTGTGTGCTCTCCTGAAGCAGCCTCTTCTCTCATCCTTCTCACATGCACAAGGGAGACTCTAATCCGCTGCTTACCCGGGATGCCCTCTTGTTTCTCTCTCATTCCATCTTCTTTGGACCCGCGAGAATATATTAGTCATTTTATAAGTGGCGATCGGCGGGTTTTGTATGGAATGGCAGAGAGAGTGGATTAGCAACAGTATTCATTCGTTGGGTGGAATCAACAGTGCGAGACCCTTCACTGCTAAATGCTGGGTATGCAGGGGGCAACGTCCACTTCTGTGCCTCTGCTTCAAGATACAGTGCTTTCAGTCACTTTCAGGCTGCCCCAAGCTGTATTCTCATCCTCTCCCCTGCTGCCGTGCAGAAGAGCGGTTATTCCCTATAATCTAAAAATTGGATACGAAATAACTCAGCAGTACTGCACTGAGCAGTGCTTACTGCTGCCCCAAACTCTGTCCAGGGCATTGACACCACCAACACGTGGTAAGTCCCAGTGTTGTCAAACGCTTCATCTATCACAGAATCATAGAATGGTTTAGGTTGGAAAGGACCTTGAAGATCATCGAGTTCCAACCCCCCTGCCATAGGCAGTTCTTTATGTATGGCATGCAAGTGTCTATAGCGATACCCCAGTTGGTGCAGAAAGAGCCCGGACACAGTGTGAGCGTTGTTCAGCAATACACAAAACACTGGTGTTTTATCGATGGTTTTAGCCACAAATCCAACGCACAGCCCCGTACCGGCTGTTATGGAGGAAGTTAACTCTACCCCAGCCGCTCCCAGTACGCTCAAGCTGCGTGGCTTTTATAACGGCTGCTCAGATCCACAACTTCTGGCCTTAGAGGAAGGCCGGGATCACTTCTTCTACTATAGCGAAGTATATATATATATATTAAAGACCTTTTCAATAAATCAAAACCACTACCATAGGTCCGTTCCAAAGCTAAAGAGTAAGCGGAGTTAATTTTCTCTGGGGAGACAGATAAAAATACTAGCAGTTTGCAAGCAGAGGCACCCCCAGCACGTCGTCCAAAGTAGGAGCGTGAAGGAGAAAGCAAGCAATAGTTGCAACTGAGGGAATTAATGAAGATTAGTTTCCCGCAGTTATTCAGAAAAAGGAATTAAGGAAGCCAAGCTGCCATCCAACACCGGAGGCTACCCGGGGGGAAGTTTTTCCAGAAATAGCTTTCTGCAAACACAGAGCCTCCCACCCCTTTCAGCCTCCGTTTACAGCCTCCAAAGCCCTTTGGCCCCCAGTTTATTTC